>BMAO01028102.1:0-118713 GCA_019973975.1 Trichonephila clavata
GATATAATTTATAAGGATTTCGTGAAAAGTGTCCAAAATATAACAATAATTGTCAAGTAAGTAGAAGAAAACTCTGCCATCTGCAAGCTATTCTGGCGTGTACTGTAAAAAGCGTTCGTTATACGTATATAATCACGTATACAAAATAGATCGCGACAGTATGTATCTATCTTTCATGTGTAAGCCATTATCGCTAAAATAGTGAACCATAAATACAATAATAATTGCTAATTTATTTCAATGCAGTTTTTTTTAGGATTTTATCAACCGATCACAATGAAAATTGGCAAATATATGTATTCTTTTTTGGAAAAGGATTTTGTGCAATACTTTTTGTTGTAGTTCCATACCAGGTGGTGCTATAGCGTATCAACTTCTGCACCGTTCAATCCATCGCCAAGTTGCCAACGTGGTTGCCAAAAATGATGCCAACTTAGCTCTACCCCCAACAGTTCGTTATGTTTCCATTGAATCGCCCTTATAATGTAAAGAACGGCGTTGCTTGAGAATATTACCATTTTAACATAAATTAAATACAACAGAAAATAATATTAACGTATTACACATCCAGACATAAATTATTTACACTATTTTAAGCATCCATTACACAAAACTTGTAGCAATGTGTTATTTTTGCTGAGCAGATATCAGCTTAGGAAGGTCTCTTCAAAAATCGACCCACAAGAGAGTTACGAAGCGTTATAAATAAAAAAAATCCTTTTTATTAGCTATTAGATCTACAGACTTAAATCTTAAAGAATATGTTTGTTTTTTTTTGTTCAGCCACGATATGCAAAAAGTTTTTTTTTACATTTGCAATTCACTTAAAAATAACTCATTAAAAACTTATTTATCCTTCAATCTGTATTGTTTAATTTTTCAACTCACCCATGCGAAGAACAGGTATATCAGATAGTAATAAATATTTCAAAATTGTTGTCACTTGTATGATGAAATCAAAGTGATGGCATTACTAACACATTGTTTAACATTTACGTTAAGCTAAATTATAAATTTTACAATATTTACATTCTGACTATAACTATTTAAAATAACACGAATATTAAAAATTACCATCATTATCTTAAATACAAAACGCTTTTTTACAGTTGAATTCGATGTTTAGTTAAAATAGAAACAATGAAAACTATATTTCTAATAATATTTTCAACTAATCACTATATAATGTATTTGTTTTTAAAGCAAAAATAATTTTAAGATAAAACACAAAAAAAAAATGCTAAAATTCTTATACCAGAAATAAGCTTGATAGATAAATCAGAAAACTCTTTCATTAAGTGCTTTCATTGGCATTACAAGAAATTTTCTCAGACAAATACGTTCATTACCTGGCAAATAGTTGACAAAGGAATAAATTGTGCAATAATTTGCTTTTCAATAAAAGCAAATGCCGTAAGCATTTTGATTTTTTTGAAGATACACGAAAACATTGTTATAATCAATATATGCACGTTCCCAGACCACTCTTAAAACATTTTCTTTCCTCCTAATGAGTTATTGTTTCCTTTAAAGTGAAGAATCGTGCTTTCAGAAGTATTAAATTTTCTATTTTGGGAATGGGATCTTGTATTTGATCTTCCATTATTACACAATTATTACAAATTAAAATTTTCTGCTTATTCCTGATATACTGTGCAATAGAATGGAAGAATTTTTCATTTTTTTTAGAATTATTGCTTTTTGAAAAATATTTTGGCATGAAGCTGTGATTTTTTTAGAATGCTGGGATCTTCATAATAAACCATTTCAGATCACATATTTTGCTTATTTTGAAAGTTTTATGCATGGTTTAGTGTTTAATAAGTATAGTTTAATAATATTTTCAACATAGTATCGGATACATGTATGCTTATAATTATTGTGTACAATTAGTTGTCTCAAGATTCTAAATAATAAATAACTTACAGAAACCTATGTTTTTCATTCGATAGAAATTTTAAATACGTAACTGTTTTATTATTTTTAATCAAATTGCAGTACTTGGGATCTACATGAATGGAATATTAAGTCAATGAATTTTTAGATAGACATGAACTTTTCCCACAAATCAAGCATAAAAGCTATTTTTCTTTTATATAAATACTTTTTAATTTCAAAATGGAATACTTATCTTCTCTTTGTGCATTTAAAAATATTAGACGTTTTTTATGAAGCAATTTATTCAGCCTAAATTTGAAATTTCTAGAGCCTTTAAAATAATCTTGTGATCAGAAATTGAACGTAGCATTTAAGGTATCCAACACGTTGAAAATGAACAAATTCAGTCAAGACAGATGTTTTTGTTTTTTATTTTATTGAATAAAGCTATCTTTTGACTTCACGAAACATACTTCGTTTAGTTTCTACACTACCTAGAGAAGCCAAGTTACAATAAATTTTATAAAGTTAGAAAAACCGGAAGTGGATTTTTGATCTACCAGAAGTGGGCATTTAAATTGCTCAAAATCTATCATGGCGAGTCTGATAACTCAAAATATTACGAATGTATTTCTATAAAATTTTTTGAACCTGATATTTATATTTTTCTAGAGAATGTACTAAAATATTTCTTATTATATGAATACTTTTTGAGTTATGGCTTGTTATTTAAATAATGGTCTCATAAAGAATGTAACATTTCCTATAATGTTCACTCAATCAGCTCTAAAATTTTCAAATTGTAAAAAAAAATTAAAATTTTAGTACATTTTCTAGATAAATGCATCTAAATTGCTTTAGTAATACTTTTAATAATATATGTTTATTACTTTTTTCTTTAACTGCTTTGAATTTTTTCAAAAATAATGCTAAAATTTCACTTATAATTGTGATTTTTGTAAAATTTAGGAAATTTATTTTAAATATTGATAGTTAAATAGTAATATTTATTGGTATTGAGCCCTAAAAGAGCATTTGTAATGTTTTAATACGCTATTTTGTTAAAAAGTACTCCGAACGTATTCGGATACGTTAAACGGATGGATAAAATCTAATGAGTAAGGAGTTTCCCCACAAGGTAAAAATCAGAAATTGTTGCATATCAATCATTATACTTGTATCAATATACTGCACACTAAATCAAATATTTGAATTAAAGCTTAGTACAGAAGGAGCATTTTTAGAGGAATATGTGCATGCTATCACAACAATTGTGGAAATGAATCAAATAATGTATCACATGCATTACAAACATATCCTGGGAATGGACACGTTCACTGTAAAATCCTGATGTAACAATGAAAGCGTCGGGACGTCCTGCTTAGAGAACAACCCAAGATGAGTCAAATTCCACATTTTCTTTTGAATTCAAGGACAGGAATGAATATCATTGTTAAATAAGGCCATTATAGAGCAGTGAAAGTTTTCCCTGAGGCATTTGAATTATTTTCAATCGAATTTAAATCTGAGAAACGTGAATGCTAGAGGAGACGTAGAACATTCTAGCTGTCGTCCCAGCAAGTGAATATGCGGAGATACTTTGAATTATCCTTCTTCTAACGGAAAATATGACCAAATTCAGCACAAATAAAATGGACATAAACCAGCCAAACTTTGATAATGTATAGAATGACTTTAATAATCTAAGCTTGCATTACATCTACTGGTATGGGGGTATTTATTAGGATGCCACCCCATATCATTATTATAGAAATACCTATGTATATATATATATATTGCGGAACATTTTCTTTTCCGAGAGGACACATATTCACAGTTCTTTATATGATAAATATTGGTATGATCACTACATTTCCTAGTTTCTATAAAATTGCACTTCAAACAAGCATGAGGTCTTTTGGCAACGTACAACGTAGCTTTCAATCTTGTTCAAGTTTAAAAGAGGACATTTTTAGGTAACACCTCTGTCTACAGACTTATATAACATGCCAAAATAAGGAATTTGTCTCAACAAATTTAATGTGTTTTAGTCTGTCAACACAGAGGGACATTAGTTATATTATTATTCAAAAGAAATAAATGCTGACATGAGTTAATGAACCTGACTACTGCGAATACGTTTACGAACATGTGGAAGCAGTAAATTCACAGTACATCAACATTGTCTAGGTATTCGACTGCTTCAACCCCATTTGCACTATGGCAAAAATGCGGTAAGCGGCATTCTTATCATAAGGATTAGCAAATCCTGTGACTTCAGTCAACTGGAAACAGTTTTCTGAAAACAAATAGTAGCAAAAAGTGTGACATTTTATCAAGCTGATGACAGTTCCTTTTCGCTATTATGGTGATATGCTTGGGGCTCATAGCCTTAGTACTGTTAGGAAGGTCTTACAACTCGTGCCTGCTATATATTCTACATGTTTGATACGATTCTTAGTGTCAAGAAACAACACTGTGAACTAACTGAGTCCCCTGACACCATTTGTTATTTTTTTCTTTTTCTTCCAGCTCTCCGGGTTACCCTTCAATGTGTTATGATCCCTGAGCATTTACTATACACATTACTTAAAATTGATGTGGGATTTATATTTAATTTCATTTTTTGGCTATATTTACTCAGTTTTCCTGCAATTATGAACACTTAAGTAGCTATTCTAGCCTGTTTTATCTTTTTCTTCTTCAAAAAAAATATTGATATCTGAGCAACAACAAAAAAAAAAAAAAATTGTATAAACTACATTGAAAAACAAAGGAAAAGAAGAATGCTGCCATTGTTAATAAAAATAGTTTAGAGAGTTGGGACAAGTAACATACCTTTTATTCTAAATCCTGAAATCAGAAATTTTAAAAAAGGAAGAAATAGAAACGCTTTTGTTAATATTTAAAAAGGTTAAGAACTGCGAAAATTGAAATTTAATTAGTGCGTTGAAAACGTTGAATACAATACTCATAGGAACAAAATAAACATATTTTAGGAATTGCTTAAAAAGATGGAAAATTCAAAAAGTGGTTCAGAAATGAATGCAGCACAAACAACAGAACAAATGCACATTTCAAATGAAGAGCTGAAAGATATTCAAATCAAAACAAACAAAACTTGGAAAGTGACATTGGGGTTTTCCAAACTATGCAAGAAACCCCAATTCCCATAGTAATATGCAGACAAATTGTCTGCATCCATGTTCTAGTACTTCTTTGTAGCGTTTAAGATTCTTGTTCTGGAATTCAAAATGCTAAGAATGGATGACAATTGATAAAAAGCAGAAAAAAAGAAGTATTAAAAAATTCCAAAGTTTTCAAATTGTCTTCTGAGTATACCAACATATTCAGTTCCATTTTCGTCAAGAGAATTCTACTTTGAAAGTTACTTTTTTCTGCGAAAAATAAAAATTCTTTTTGCAAAAATGTAACTTCCGAACCATAACGTTAAAAAAAAATGCAGAATTTATTCACTACAGCATTCTGCTTCTGAAATAAAACCATTTCTATATTTCTTCCATTGATCCAAAATACTGAAGTTCTTTATGGGTATTTAGTAAAGAGTTTCTCATCTGGATTATTATTTGAATGGGTATCTTTAATGCACTCTATAACGAAATACAGTTTGTTTTAATGTAATTTCGATTTACGAGAGTAATAAGGGTACACAAGGAATATAGGTAACTGATTTTGTAATTTGAAACCACTAAAAATAAAGAAAATGATATCTGAGGCAGTACTAGTTATCCTAACTTATACACTACACTCGAAGATAATTTTATGCTTAATTCCAATTAATGCAAATTAGCCTGTGTTGTTCTTCATGCTGACACACGTTAAATCCATCAAAGCTGAAATTTCTTGACATTGCAGATTGTATGGAATTTCGGCATTGCAGATTGGAACAAATGCTGCTCTTTGTTAGTTGATCGTGGTTCAGAATTATGTGGTCCGTTGCCAACGGCTTAAGTGTAGTATTAAATACAATGCTAATAAACAATTCTTAGAATCAGGATTCAACTTAGCATTTAGTATACTTAATTAAATTACCATTGAAATCAAAATGAAAGTTGCAACGTCGGTAGAAACAGAATTTTGTACATAAAATTAGTCAAATTACATTTCAAGCAGTACTTTAAAGTTAAAAATTAAAGTATAATTGTAGAAGGATTTGTTAGATCAATTGGAAATCCTTCACAAGACAACAAGTTCTTCATCAATACATTTAGATGAAGGGGAAAAAAAGAAATCATGTATTTCTAAGAAATATTTATTTATTCCACTCTTCAAAGTCAAACATTATATTCCAAAAAGAAAAACAAAAATCTTTAAAAATGAATCCTCAGTACTTTTTATACTCCGCCATCACAGTCATTTGAATATCAGTTCCGAAGCTGGTACTTAACTTTTTTTATTGAGTTTCTTGAAGCATGATAGGATTTTTTTCAATACCTTTTTTCATCTCCATTCCTTAAAGCAAAATCATATTTATCCCCTCCGAATGACAGCTGGGGAATCATCAAGATTCAACCGTTTCATAAAGCAAGAACATTATTTGTCCATCGATTTTCTAAGGCGAATACTTGATTTTGGATTTGTGTGTTCAAATCCGAACCGGAATTGATGTATTTTTTCATCCAAGCTCTCATCTCAAAACCAAAAAAAGAAGAAAAAAGAGAGAATCACCTTTTTCCCTAAGAAATTCAATCATCCTCCCACACATAAAAAGCAAATTCGTTTTTCTCCAAGCCCGCGAGGATCACAACAGCATTAAGAAATGTAAGGAAATATATGGCAGAATAAGGTTTTCATCTGAGCCTCCCTAGATTACCTGCTTCAACGTTTCTAAATATTAGTTCAACTGACATGTGTGTGATGAGAACGGTTGCAGTTTGTTTACTCTTTTGATATGAAGAATACTACTTTTTTTCCGGTGAAGTGTTAGGAAATAAAGTATTTTTAATATTAACTATAAGCCTGAAGCAGGAGAGGCTCATTTTTATAAAAGTATTATTCAAATTTGGAGCAGGAACGTCAATTACGAATATTGAGTTGAAATACTGAGTGCAAATTGAACAAACATGTTAGATGGGAAGAATAACAGTATACGAATTATTGACAGTTCAGGAAATTCATTTTAAATATTTAAGCATTAAATTGAAATTAAATTTAGAAATTATGTGGAAAATAACAAGTATTAGTATATTTTTGTGCTACAGATGCAGAACAATAATTATTTTTTTAATGATTTGATGCAAAAAAAGTCTGTAAACTGAAAATATTCATAAAGTGCGCTAAAATTATTTTATCAGTTTTCAAGCAAATACATTATTTTTTTATTTAAGGTATGTGACTACCTTCTGAGCACTTTTTTTGAAATATATAAATTTTAAACTAAATAAACATTTTTTTAAATTTGAAATGGGGCATAAAACTAGGATTTCAAGTAAAATGTCCACAAAATTAAAAGTAATTTTCGATATATTGGGGATTTTGAGTGAAATTTTAGTGAAAAATTGCAGTTACGGTAAGGCTTGTATTGAAAATTCTAATTAATATATTCGAATAATATTTATGCAGTACATAAATAAAATCATTATCTGTGCTAAGAGCTATAAAATTTGTGATACTTTTGAAATTCTTTTGAAATATGGTATTTTTTATGTAAGAACTCAATTTTTTACAAAAACTAATGCTATTTTCTCACAAAAAGTGCGATAAATACATAAATATATACACATATATTAGTTTGTAGTCTAGACTAGAGATAAAACTAAATAAAACATTTTCTGAAAATTTCAATTCAATATCTTAAAAAGAAATCCTGTAATGAACTTTACCGTGAAGCAAAAAATAGAAAAACGTAGTTTCTCAGAAAATTTCATTTAAAGATTTTAATATGGTATAAAAATGTTCTACTAATTGTACATTTTTTAAACTCACCATATTTATGGGTCAAGATTTCTTTAGCTTCATGTTTAACTAATTTGGACTTTTTTTAAAAAAACTTTTGCTGTTTTCTGGAGAGTTTTATATACTATAAAAGTTGTCGTTTTTAGTGAAATTTTGATGAAAAATTGCATTTACAGAAAATTCTGTTGAATGTATTCGAATAATATTTATACAGCACGTGAATAACATCTTTATATGTCTTAGGAATTAAAATATTTGTGTAATACTTTTGAAAGTTTTTTAATTATGCCAAATTTTATACAAAAACACGATTTCTTAAAAAATTAATGACCTTTTTTCATAAAAAAGGAATAAAGTACATTAATTTTTTCACACAGATTAGATTTTGATTCATAACACAGATATAACTGAATAAAACATGTTCTAAAAATTTCAATTCATTATCTTACAAATATGTTGAGAAGGGATGTACTTCCGGTTTTGTAAACTCCATTTCCGGTTTACTAATTATACTATGACTTTGCTTCTAAATATTGTAAAAATAAAACTAGAGTGTTTTTGGAATCTTAAATGTATGGGCTATAAAATAGAAGCATAAAATCAATTTCGAAAATTTTCCCAAAAACGACGAATTTTGGGTCGGCACATACCTTAAATAGACTTAAATCACGTTTCAACGATATTTTTAGGTGTATTAAATTTTAAATAAGAGCTATATTTTCAAAGTGTTCCCTTTTCTCTTACGTTAAGTATATCAATATAATGAAATAAACATACCAAATCAACTTCACACCAATGTTCTATAGATATTTTATAAAACAATGATTAAAAAAGTAAAAATTATGCATTTAAAATATTCAACTGCCTGTTCTGAAGTAAGATATAAAAAAAAGAAAACTTTTTAAATTTTCAAATGTACTAAAATTTGGTTTAATAAATGCTATATTAATGGAAAGAGAAAAAGTTATTACAGTTTTTTATGCAGTTTATTATTAAAACATGTAGAACTTTTAAAACTTTTATTAAATATATACTGTAAAGAATCATTTAAAAATTAAAGGATTAATACTTTTTTACACAATTAAGATTCCAGAAATGTATATTAATATCGATAAAGAATATCGTAAAAATAGAAACAGAAAATTCATCGGTAACCTTTTCATTCTTATACTTATTTCATCATAAACTTATTTTTTCTTGAAAATCTTCTTAAATTTTAAGAATGAGACTAATCTAACTCAAAGACGAAATAATATATATATTTACACATAAAAACTACCGAGTACTTCATAAATATAGCATTAGAGACTATACGAAGAAGATTATTGTCGAAATACCTCATAATTTTAAACCATTGTTAAACGAACAGAACAGCAACTAAATTAGCCCACCAACCCAAAACAGCCCACTATCCACCAACGTATGGAACACTGACTGTAAACTTTAAAAATTAAAATATTAATATGAATAAATGACAGCGTTTCAGTCTCAATAAACTAAAACCCATGACCTGACGCGTTGCGTAGGGTACGAGATCACAACCAATCGACTACTAAGAAACAATAGAATAACTTGAGGAGAGGTGTTGAGTTGTAAGGTTCCTTCTAATTCATCTCAGCGTTTAAAATATTTTACAAGGCTTATTAAAATCATAAAATAAAATGTACGCAAATCAGAAAAGCAAATCGCAAAATCAGAAGTGAGAACAGCAGCAGTATATTTAAACGTTGGTATTGATAAAACATTATAAAGAATAATTTTTTTGAATAACTTTCGAAGTTTTTGGAGTAACTTCGCATGCTTGGTATCCAATTGTTCTGCATGAAATGGGAATAAAACATATTTTTAAAACAATCGATAAATTTGAAGGTACACACCCCTGAGGCCGCCTTAATGTCTATTTTGTTTTTCTTTATCTCAGGAAAACGACTCGTTTCTGCCATAACTTTATCTGTATCGTAATGATAAAGAGACTCATTTGATATTGTGCATACTTAAAGAACATTGAAGAAATTTAGGGTTTGTGTTTTCTTGTTAATTCGTTTTCAAAATCAGGAAACAGAAAGAAACAGATTACGCTTCATGAAAATCAAATAAAACCAGCACAAATACAATAATGTTTCAATTTCGTGATATTCTCCCATTTATGATTGTAAAAATTATGTCTTGGTAAAGCGTTTTTCCAGTCGTACTAAATGTGTTTCATCATGATATTTATGGAGATATAAAAAGTAAAGAGTAAAAAGAAATTCTGCAATTCTTTAGAAAAAAATAGAACATTTTTTTTTCTGAAGATAGGGTAACTTTCGCGCGTGTACCACAGCTATTTCGAGATGCTCTAAACAATAAATAACATTATAAATTTGTTTTTAGATCAAGTTGTAAGAAATACTTTAGATCATTTATATTATGGTTCTTTATACTTTCTTGAAATAATCAAATTTTTTTATTAGAACAGAACATATATTGCTTTTAGGTTTTATAAGTTAACAATTTGAAAAAATGCTTCGAAATTTGGAAGTATTTTCTTCCATGTACCTGATTAAATGAATAAAAAAAGTATCCAACTACATCAAAAATAATTATATTTAGAAAATACATACACTTTAAGAAGGAAAACGTATTTGAGCTTTATCTAAAAAAAATAGATCCCTTATTAGATGAATTTATGTCTAAGGATTCAAGATTGCACTCTTCCAAATATGACCATAACAAAATCCAGAAATAATGAATCAACATAAGTGAAATTTTCAACTGAATATAATTCTTTCTAAAAAAAAGTATGTTTGATGTACTCCGTCTGTAAGAAAGAAAAAGAGAGAATATTTTAAATAAATTTATCAGAGTAAATTTATCTAGTGGATATTGATGAAGCTTCGCATACTTCTTATGAAATAAAGAGAACTCCCAAACTTCAATTATTTAAGTAAATTCTGTAATAATCCATTTAATAACTTGAAATAGAAATGCTTTTGTTTCATAAAAAATACAATTTATTTTATGTACATCATTTTTTTAATGGCGATAGAGTGAAGCTTATTAATTTTACAATTAATCCCCTTGCATTATAATAAACACTTGCGCAGCCAGCTCTGTAGAGGCCCTGTATCAAAATTCCTCCGGGGATCTCTTTAGATATGGGAGCCCTGCTAGTGGGAATGTAGTTACTCTTGGAGTTACTCTGTAGCTTGGGGGTCCCGTATCCATGATACGGTGGTAGCTATGCCCCTGATTATAAACACATTAAGTGAGAGAGTGAATATTTACGTCGCACTGTTCAGTTACACGAGGGCGACGGATCGCGTAATTTTGAACCATGGTCAATTGACGAGGACGACACCTGAGCTGGTACCCCCCTCTCCTAACTACCACACTCCACCAATGGAAGGACGTTTGAGCTCTCGACAGATTTAACGTGCATCGCGCCCCTATACTGTGGGTCTTCAGTGGTATTGGGTTCGAACTCATTACACGCTAGTCATGATCCGACACCTTAACCACTTGGCTACCGCGGCCACATAAAATCATTAAAGACAATATGCAGTAAAGAGTATATATTGTAGATTCCCACACATTTATGCCTTAAATAAAGCAAAAAAAAGAAATAAAAATATATTAAATGGAAAACCACTAAATAAATTATTATTAAAATAAACAACACAAACTTAAAAAGTAAAAGACGTCTTTTGTGCATTCCCGTTGAAAGTATTAGTAAATAATGATGTTTTTTTTTTGTACACTAAAAAGCATAAATTTCTGTAGTTTCTAAAATCTATTATTGAAATTTTTTATCCACAATGAACATTCATTTATTTCAATCTAACAATTACCAACCAACTTCTTTTAGATGTCTCTTATTGAAATGCCCCAGTTAATTTTTTTTACGTAATATATATCCAAAATGTGTCACTAGAGTAAAATACGTGAACTTTGCAATGGACATTATATTGACTACCATTGCCCGAAGTTGTTTTCAGAAGCAAGGAATATTTTTCGTATAGCTTTCATACTTACTGCGTTCTATATTTAAAAATTCTATGCTTTCCAAAAATACTTCTGTTATTCAGATATCTTATAATCTTTCACTTCGTGGCTCATTGAATATATTGCTATAAAGTATTTATATACGATGTTATATTTTATATACTTTCAATAGGTTTACTTTATCTTTCTGTATAACATACATGACTAGGCACAATAGAGATGCTCATGTTTGCCATTTTTGCTTCAAGTCTTCTTCACAGGTAGTTGAATGCCTCTTCCAATTACAGCCATCTCTCGATTCACGGCACAAGAACCTCTTGCGCCTCATCTCTTCTCAAAAGCATTCCATTATTTGGAAAAGGAATGCATTCAATACGAACTCGAGTATTTTTGCGATCCGATGCGCATTCGCAAGTGGGGGGTTGCGACTCGAAATATTCGTGTTCATTCAATCGGGAGTTCTTTTAGAATTTCCTGATGAATGGCCGTGGAACACACAACAAAAATATAAGTAGGAAACGACAAGTATACCTGAATGGAATTACAGAATTTTTTATTCACTTCACTTGTTCAATTTCTTGGCAATAAAAGCTGGAACAATAATTTTTCTTTATTACGGAAAGTTGGACAAATTTTGGGTGACAGGGTTTTATGTAACAAACAAATATATATTATAACCATAGATAAAAAAAATGTATTTAAGAGAAAATGTAACATTTTTCTACACTTCATTTATGAATTATTACTTATAAAATTTCTGTTATACATTATACATTACTGTTTGTAATACATATATATATTTACTAATGTTATTTCAAAGGTCTCCTAACTGACTGTGCTAAATCGAGGCCCACGAAATTCATCGTGGCAAAGGGCTACTAATTTTACATCATTTGTTAGTCAAAGCTATGAGATCCATGTTGTAAATTACAGTCCGATTTATCTCGGTTTCACCCCATGTTGGGGGGATAACATTCTGCGGTAGTCAGGGACCTTTCATCTCTCTCTACCCCTTCCACCAACCTCACGAGAGGACTTTTGGAGTACTCTCCTGCCACAAAGGCACTATACATTTACAGTCAACCAGGAATGCATTCTGATACAGGCTGAAGAAACACAAATCCTTTAGAAATGTGACATGAATGGAGCCTCAGAATACGAAATCCCAATTCAAAATCTAAATGGTGTTATTTAAATATATAAAAATTACAATTTTTTGAAATTAGATTAAAATTTTTATTTAACCAAGTGCAACCTCGGACTTAGGACCGGTAAATGGGGTTGAACAAGTTTGATGGTCTTAACCTTCCTCGTATTGCAAATTGGTCGGCTAAAGTGGATGTATGTAAAGTCGTAAAATGTCTGAAATCTTAAAAGTTAAAATTTCAAAAACATTTCAATGCCATCGTATTTTAATAATATTATAGCCCAAAAATATATTAAAATTCTAACATAGTTATATGCTTAAGATAACTTAACTATCAATAATTAGCAAAAATAAAAATATTATTAAGATGAAATTATCTAACTCTAAACACACTCCAAGATAACTAAAATTTCAAAATTTAACTTTTAAAACCTTGTCTGCTTAATATAGCAAGCTCTCAAAAATTTTAAAACTCATATGCAGTAAAATACCCCAAAAGCTTTTATAACAAATATTGAATACCAAAATCATATATATATATATATATATATATATATATAGTATTCTAAGTAATACATTATTATAATTTTTGAAATCTTCATTTTAATATTCGGCGCTTGCTCTTTTGTTTTTAAAAAAATTGTATCACCCTCAAACCCTCGGGGTCATATTTATACAGGTTGTTTACTGGTTATTTGTCATATCAACACTGTACGCATTTTGTTCAATAGTTTCCTATTTCATTTTTAGCATTTTGATTTAGATATTTTAGATTGTTTTGGAATATATATATTAGCTTCAATTTAATCTTATTATTTTTGCTACCATCTCTATTTATATAATATTTATTGAAAATTGATTTATTGTTTAATAAATTATTTTTTAATTATGCTTGCAAATTTCAGATTTAAATGATTTCATTTTTTTAAAATTTTCTTTCTTGTGCAATTTGTACAAGAAACACACATATACATTAGCACATATATATAGCAAATTATAAGCACATATATATAGCACACATATATATAGCAAATATATAACACACATATATACAAGTACATTTCTTGTACTTGTATTTTTTGCTGAAATAGAAGGATTTTATAAAGAATGCTTAATTCTATTTCATTGTCCTAAGTATAAATGAGTCTTAGAAAGCATAACATTATTTCAGTTTATTTACATTTTCTAAATATACAGGTTTACTGTGTGTTCTAGGTTCTCTCTTTCTTAATTCAAGATATCTCTGATTTTTAGTATTTATAAAATCTATCGTTCCTTTGATTTATTATATACCGGGTGGGCAAAAGTCCGTAAAAACTTTAAAAATTTATAAAACCCAGAAAATTAAACAAAATAAAAAAATGGTTTGCTGGTTTGACATCAAAGATAAGAAAAGGAAAAAAAAATAAAAAACACCTGATAGGTGGCATTTTGTACATAACTTAAAGAAAAGACTCACAAATAACAGAAGTAACGTAATAAAATCATTTATTACAGCAATATGTGATTATCCACATATCCACCATCACAAGGGATGACACATTACAAGCGTGTCACAAATCCAGCAACGGCAGTGTGCAGAATGGGAGCTCTCGGTTGACCGCAACTTTCAATTCCTACAGATTGGATGGACATGATTAATACAGCCGGGATATATTTAACATACCCACAGCTAAAGTCTATGGTGGATCTATACGCGGCTCTACTAACCCCTTAAAGACTCTTTTAGGAAAAAATGTAATTCAACCAACTTTTACTGAAGGTAAGAAAACGTGATTATGCAAATGAAGTTTATTATATAAACTCTGTATTCGCGAGTTTTAAGAGTTAGTGAAGCTTGGATTAAGAGTTAGTGATGTTTGGATCGAGAGTTAGCGAAGGGATTGTCTTGAGTTATTGAACTGAGGATCTAAGATTGTTAAAGCGAGAATTGAAGATATACAAAGTGAGGATCACTTGGATGTGAGCTGATCAAGATAGATATTAGTGTTCAAGGCTGTAGGACTTCTGCTTTACAAGAGTACAGGTAGTGTGCGTATTACTTAAATAGAAGTTAAAAATTAAATTGCTAGGGCGTGTCTGAGTTAATAACGAGCTAGTGTAGGTTATCGTGGAAATTAGTTGAATATCCGTAATATTATCCCCAGGCTAACTGGTCTCACCTTCACGCTCTAAATAGTGATCAAACTATCTTAATTGGATTATTATTGTGTTTGTGTTGATAAATGTGGCAATAAAATAATTTTAGTGAATCATGTATTATGATCAATTAGTTGCTCCCACACTTCTAGCCATGTCCGAGAGTAGACAAAGGAAATTAGAGGGTAGTAGGCATAGCCGAACATCACAAGTCTACTGGAATCAGATTTGGAGACCGAGGAGACTATGTAAATTTGCAACGTTTGCTAATGATTCTTAGACTTAGTCGTCCGGATCTTACACGGTCCTCGATCGACCCAGTTTCCTCAAATCGCTGAACAAGTTTTATGAGGCGTACCAGTGTTGAAGGCCCTTTTCCAGTGTTCACATTTTTCTGAAGTCAGAATTTACGCAGTGCGACATTCGCTGATTCCTTGCTCATAAGAAAAAGCTTCACCAGCAAAGCTTTGTTTTTCTTGCTCAGCATTCTTGTTCACTTAGTTGGCTTGCAAAGAAGAATTATATCTGGATCAAGAACATCAGTATATCAGTAACACCCGTCTCATTTGCATATTTTTAACTCAGTCATTTGTGCATGCGCCATCTGTCGACAGGTTCTTTTTTCTCGTCTTAAAAAAAATCTCATGACTTATATATGATAAACCTGCAAACCGTTCCTTTTTTGTATAATTTTCCAGGTTTTATAAACTTTTAAAGTTTATACGGACTTCTTGCCCACCCGGTATTTATGCAGTGTTCATAAAATTAGAGAATCAAGCAAAGAAATGAAGAGAACTTTATACGACATTCATGTATTGCATCAATTGGAAAATATATATGCGTTAAAGTGCAATACAGAAATGAATAAGGCAACAAATTTGCTTGGGAGCATTAATTATTTAAACTTATTAAATTTAAAAAAATGAACTGATACATCAGCAGAACATCTTGGTTGAATGAAAATGATAAAATATTATTTAACCCTGCATTACTCGTGCGAAAAAAAAGAAATGAAAGTTCTCCGCGCAAGGTGTCTCACACCCAAGAGGGTTACATTCTGTTTTTATCATAAAATTGTACACGAAGATAAAACCAGAAGAAAAGTTGTAAATACAATATTTGGATTATACGTTTCACACGTAAACTTTGTTTTTCTGTCCTTTTTATTAGGGCAATCAGTACTTTGCTTAAGCTGTCCTTTAGTCTTTGTCGATAATAAGTATGATGTTTTTCACTGAATTTTAATTTTTTTAGTTTTAATTTGGTAGAAGCATTGCTCACTGGTTACTACGTTGTTTACATTCTTCTGTAAATGGAAATCCAAAACACTTAAAAAATCAACATCTGGTTCGATGTGTAGTAAGGGGTTTCTGAGTACTTAACAAAATAATTTACGCATTTATTGTCGCAACGTTCAACAACTCAAAAAAGATTGCCACATGTTAACGAGATTGCATTTTCCAGCCATTGAATATGCTGTGGTAATTTTTCGACAAGGACGATAATTGATATCCCTCAGTTAAATTATCTGGTTCGATTTGCGCAGAGGAATCATATTTGCTTTTTTCACTCTTCCTCAATCATCACTGCAAAAATATTTTCTTTATCCTAAAATACTGTTGTACTATATTTATTAAATACCGAATCTATAAAATTACTTAAATATAACATTTCTTCGTCTTAACTACAATAATGCGACATAGCATAAGAAAGATGTAAAGTGTGCCCATGCATTCAGAACTGTAACGGCAATTCACACGCAGGGTATGGCATATGCGAAGAGACAGTATCCAAAAGTCGATATTTAGAATTCACCTACAAGACAATGCATCTCCAAAGGAATATGAACTTAAAGTCAGCTACACGAGAAACTATCCATTTTCCAAAAAAAGTTAAGAAGGAGTGCTGAAAAAGTTAGACGTTGGGTATGACATACCCTGAGTGAGAAGTGCCGGGTTAAAAAGGATGCAGGTTGTATAGGTGGTATGTGGCCTTCTTGATTTGGGAAATTTTTTCCATGAATGGGAAGTTAAAAATAAAAATTTTGGGAAAAATTGTTCCACTGTTCAAGAAGTGGATAATTTCGTTACAACCAGTAATGCATCATCCAAGTCTATCTCTTGCATACTCGAATGGATTTAGTCAGGACTGCATATTGACCTCTCCTTACATTTTATTGTTACATCTTAACGGGTGTTTTCTACAAGTTGAGCTGTTGGAATCCTGGCATTACCATACCTCTTAATAAAAACAAATTCCGAATGGCTACAACAAAGATGGCGAACCAATGGCACGCGACATAATGTTTTGAGCCCTCAAATGTTCAAAATAATGAAGCGTATTATGAGGTATTACGAATAAACGCGAGTGATCAGTCACGAGGTGGTAGGGTATTTGATTCCACAGACACCTATAACCATTTGAAAAGGATATCTATGACATATTTTCCATATTTTCCTTTACATGTGCTTGTGAGTAATTATTTTCAGAGATGAGTAACATTCAGTATTCCCTTACTAACCGTTTGGCAGGTGACTCAAATTCAGCATGCATTCTGCTAAAAGAAACGCAATACGATCCTAATATAAATTATTAGTCATCTAATCTGCAGTAAAGTCACCCTAATGTTACTTTAATTTGAAAATTACACGTTTTACTCAAACATTTACTACTTACTATACAGTGCAAAATGACTTTCTTTTCGTAGTAAATAAATATTTTAGAAATGTTAGTATTTAGTTTTATTAATTTCCCAAAAATCACAAGTCAAAAATATTTGAAGGTACGTCTATACCTCATTAAACATTTCTTTAGAAAAAAGGGTAAGTTAATCCATAATGATTCGCCACACCTGGGCTACAGTCCTCTTCGGATGGCTTTCATTCATGCCATTCACTTACCTCGTCTGTTTTATAAACTTTCATGAGTGAAGTTAGCGTGAATTCAATTGTCACACTCCAAACAAAATATGACTCCTCAGTAAACATAACTTAATAACAATCACATTGGATCCAATCTCGACGTACACCAGCCCAATTTCTTCGGGCCACAATCTACCCAAATTGAATGGATTGGCTAAGTGCAGAGTCAGATGAATTGAACCGATTGCCTAGATACCTTTCACCATGTTGCCAAATCAATTACCATCGTAGCTAAGTAGCATTATTTGTTCTGTCTGAACAAGCTATTAACAAGAGATACAGATTATTAGTTTTTGTAAAATTTGTCATCAGTAGGTCGATAAACGAGTTCAAAGCTTGCTTGGGAGCTTAACACTGTTTCGTGTCAGACTGGCCACCTGATTGAAACATCTGCTCGTGCACCTAAGAGTTTAAGATCACGTATACTGATTTGAGCACAGTAGACCTTGGCCTTCAAAAGCTGTTGCGCCACTGAGTTAAGTTAAAAGTTTGTGAACGACCTTTAACCTGGTTCGAGTATTCCTTATTTCTTTAAAACGACAAAATATTTTGGAATTACTCTTCTGTACCACACTCCAGCTGAATTACACACACAATTTTTGTGTTTGTCTTCATTTAGTTCGCTTTGGGATTTACCAAAGATTTTGGTAACTCAAATTGTTCCGACTTAATTTAATTAACTTTTTCGAAAACAAATCTTAAATAACTGCATATTACAAAAAAAAGACAGTGAAAAAATCTCCTTTTTAAAATCACGGTTTCTGCTTGAATGTTATTCTTCTGCTAATGAATGTTGATTTGTATCTAAAGATTTCTGCTACACTGCGGAATACCAATGTTTTGTTGGAAGTTAATTATTATTAGAAACGTGTGAAAGTTTATTTAAACCCATTCTCATATCAAGTATTTGCCAAATTAATATAATTTTAGCTCTTTTATTACTGCTTTAGAAATTCATTCATACATTACGAATATTAATCCTGTATCCAATTCATTATGATTCTTCATTTACAAGCTGCAAAGTTATCTTAAGTAATTTTAATTGTATTAGAATCTTATAAACATTGTATCAGAATTAATAACTAGTTTGATTTAAATAATTTGTTTCAAATTTAAATTTAAGAAAGAATGCTTCGTATATGAAGGATAATATGAGAACTATGTTTTCATCAGGTAACCTAAATAATAATATTCTAGAACTCAAAATGGAATTAAATTTGAATATTAAATAACTATGAGTTATTTAAATAGTATTATAACTATGACGCGCGCGCGAATTTATGTAAACCGAATTAAGTAAAAATGATGAATAGCTTAGAAGCGTATCAAAAGATAATATAATATTCAAAGATATTTAAATATAATGTATTGTATTGAATAACGCACATTATTTGGGATAATGAATGGCATATGAGAAATTACAAATAAGAGTTGTATTTTATTTCAAAAAAGTCATAGTAATACTGATTTTTTTTGAAATTTTCTGTTAGTTTCAAGTACATAATAATGCAAATTATTTATTCGTAACATGATAAATTTGATATGATCGAATGGCTTACTTTTTAATAAGCTGTATTATATAATTTTAAGAAAAACTACTTCCATAATTAATTTAATGTTCTTACTACTCATTAATTTATTATTCTTATTATTCATTATTTTATTATTTCAAAATTAATTTATTATATATTAGAAATTTTAATTGAAAACTAACATTCATGAGAATGCAAATATGAAAATAGTTATTTCATGGACTGCCGCTTTTACGTAATATCAGCTTTGGAATATATAGTGGTTTGAATAATCAAAGTATTAAATTTCAATAAGTTATGATTGAAATGGTTTCTTATTATCTACATGCATCACAATAGCATATTTAAGTCCTTGTTTACAATTAATGCAATTAAATTTGGGTAATGTAATGTTATAAGGAATTTATTTTCATCAATATTATTTTTCGTCATATTATCCCAAAAAATTATACTGTTTAATGAATTGATTTCTAAACTGCATCAATAACAGAAAATACACACACATATTTATATATTCAATATTATACTCCTTGGCTATTCTTTAAATAACTTTCCCTGTAATTGCTTTTTTGTGAGAAAGCGAATAATATTTTTATAAATGATTTATATAAGGATTTTGAAAACAATCATTAATAGAGAGGAAAAAAATTATATTTACAAAAAAAATTTTTTTTCAAAAAAAAATTATGTTTTAAGTTTTATGTACGTTCTGCTAATTTTTTTAACAAATTATCAAAATATAAAATTTGTCCTAAAATTTGTCAATTATTAATGAAACATATTTTTTTTAGTAAATATTGCGATTTTCAAGCAAAATTTGAATTACAAACAACATTTTGAATACATAATTGATTGATTCATTAAAAACGTATACAATTCAAATTAAAAAGTAATAAGTTCTATGCTACAAAAAATATATCAAATAGTTGAAATGTAGTCTGTTTTACATAAAGTGTACCGTATTAAATAATATTATTTTTCACAATTACTTTTTTCTTTAGTTCTGTAATGTTTCATGTCATATTAAAATATTATAAAATTTAAATCTATTTTTTAAATCAGTCACTTTTCAAATCGGGTAAAAAAAAAGAGAATTTTTTAGAAGAAGACTGTTTTGAAGGTCCTGAAATACAGTTACCTATTTTCGTAAAATTTATACATTCGACGTTAAATTTAACAGTTTCAAAGTTGAAACATTCGCTTCAACATCAGAAACTTCGGGACGATTTAAAACGCTTCTAAAGTTCTATTTCCCTTTGGAACTGATAATGGCATCCACCCTTTAAACAAACAGAGTAGCAATTAAAGTTGTTTCACTTCTACTCATGATCTTTAGTAAACTCATTGCCCTGAGCTATCGAATTCTAATTTTAGCCCTTAATCTTCCTACAGCTAATTTGAATGAACGTTACTTCGCATTAATATGGGAAATGAAAGGTGGAATGGACTATAATGTGTTTTAACTAACTGTGAAAAGTTGCATAACAAGAGATAACAGTAATCTACAGCTTTTCATTGAAAAGTAGTGATGCATAATTATACCGACATTAAGTATTCGATTAATTTGGAAACAGAAAATTCAACCTTTATATCAAAATAAGCTTAAAGATTTGGTAGAATCGAGTTTCAAAAGCGAACTCAACGATTTATGTCTTTTAGTTTATGATTAATGCGGGAAAAAATTATAAAAATACTTCTATATGTAGCAATTTAAAGATCTTATAATTAATAAAAGATATGCGCAAATTAAAAAAAACAATGAAACTTTATTTTCATTAAAAGTAGAAAATACTAAACGCATTTTGAAATGATAACAATTGCGACTTCAATCTTATATCCTATATTATTTTTCATTTTTTATTCAGAGAGTAAGTATTAACTAAATACATTAAATATTTTTGTTTCTTTTGAATAGGATATGTGTACTGATTTTATTTCTAGTTAAAAAATATAAACTGCATTGTCTTTAACAAGATTGCACTTTATTTTGAAGTCTCAAACATATTATAAATATATATATATACAGGGTGTCCAGCCTTAATGTGACCCAATAGCTAATTCCCGAACCATTCGGTTTAGATATGCACTTCCAATTTGAAAAATGTTTTAAAAAAGGTAAAGAATGTTTTTACGTGCTTTTCGAGCAAAAAAACTCATTTACAAAAAAATTACAAAATTTAAATTTTTATACGGTCCCCAGGTCCTATCACTTATAGTTGGGAAAATTTGCAGTACACAAAAACAAAGTAAACACAAAAGATTTCATTTTATTACGATAAAAACTGACCGAGTTATGCCTACATAAATTTGAAGCATCTGAGTTGCTGAGAAAAGGGGGTCGTATATAAATTGAGTTTAGAGAACAGTAATTCACTTTCTATAGAAAGAGCAAATGAAAAACATCATAGTAATATTAAAACGTCATAGTAAACATCATAGATTGACAATTTGCATTGCTGTATGGCAAACAATAAAAATTAAATTAAAGAAATACAACTTGTACCTAAAGATTAAAACAGCTTGTTTTAACAAGTAGCAGCAAAATAATGCAGGATTTGCCGTTTAAATTACAGCATAATGTGGAATCATGCACCGATCATGAATCAGGGGCTTTATTATATCAGAATGACCAAATTAACTTAAATAATGGTGAAGGCACGAGGTATGACACGAGACAAGGGGATACGTCTATGACAACTCACAGTTTTATACAAGCGTTGAACAGCACGGGCAATTGTATAATAAGATGATGTCTTCGAGTGGGAAATTTAATGGCATAAAGTCTTGCCACCTCTCTCTTATTTCGATTACACTGCCCATACATCAGTACCATTTCACAGTATTCTTCATTTGTATACATCTCGTTCTCCCGTACTAGAATTCGTAATATTAGAATACGACTGTATGCAATTGCAAGCGACTATACAACAGATTTTTAACGTTCGTCATGATCAACAAAAACGCAGAAAATCAGACTGAAACCATAGCATAAAAGTTTATTTTTTGGAACTGCTTTTAAAATGTTTTCTTCTTCCAAAATATTTTATTTTTTCTATGTTTTACACTTACACAGAATAAACTTTATTTCTTAAGTACTCAATTATTGTATTATTAACGTATGCCTTTAAATTTAAAAACGATTTACATAAAAGTAACGTGCAAGAGCTAAAGTTTCCTGGCAGTGTTCCAACTAACTTCACTTTGGAGACGGACCCTTTCTAGCTTCTTGAAAATGGCTAAAAGAATGGGTAAAATATATGTTTTTCGAAGTTCCATAACTCGGCCAGTTTTTATCGTAATAAAATGAAACTTTTTGTGTTTACTTTGTTTTTGTGTGTAATGCATATTTTCCTAAATATAAGTGATAGGGCCTGAGGACCGTATAAAAAATTAATTTTTGTAATTTTTTTCTAAATGGGTTTTTTGGTTCGAAAACCACTTAAAAACATTCTTTACCTGTTTTAAAACATTTTTTAAATTAGAAGTGCATATCTAAACCAAACGGTTCGGGAATTAGCTGTTGGGTCACATTAAGGCTGGACACCCTGTATATATACTAGTTGAATTTAAAGTTTTGGATGACTTTTCATTTTTTATATAATTAGTTTTAGTAAGGATTAGGAAATTGTGATTTTTCATTTGATTCTGCAATGCATATTTTTAATCAGTTTTCCTTTTTTGTATTTAATTGCATTTTAAACACTTCGCTCAGGAGTTTATTGCGCATTTTAAATTTTAATACATGTTTTGTTATGAACTATTTTGAACATTTATCATAAAATATTATGGATAATTTTATTTGCAACACATACATAGCATACATAATTGAATTTCTTTTTGTACAAGTTTACTGTTCAATAAATCAGAAATGAAATTAATTTGTTTAAAAAATTCTTTATACATTTCCAATTTATATTTCAGTCAGAGTATCTAGAAAAAAATTTTAAAATCAGATTTAAAGAGCTTGGATCTCAAAGAAAAATTTAAGCAATAAATGCATAGATTATACATTTCAATACTTTGGTTATTTTTGTGTATAATTTATCATCATAAATAATTTCGTACAATTTTTCATATATGCATGGTGAAAAACTAAGCAGCTCTTCCAGTAAATTAAAACATACGACTAAAGCAACAAATAAGTTAAATATGTCATAATTTTGTGGAGCATACTTTTTGGTGCCAAGCTTCTATCACTTTGTGTTATTGTATAGCTGTCATCAGGGCGTATAACTCACCACAAAGGTGCCAATATCAAATAAATAAGCAACAAATAATTGCCGGCAGTTTGTCAAGACTTCTTGTTACGATATTACAGTTTATTGTTCCTGGCAGCTTTTGTTGTCAGTATGAGTTAAGTAAGGGAAGTCCGAAAATAGATATATAGTATCTTTGCCAATATCAGATTTATATATGATTTTTTGAAAATAAGGAGTGTTTCCAGAGAATTATTTATTTACAGAGTTTTAGAAAATCGACGACAAAACATTGTCTAGTTAAAACAACCATTATTCGATTCTGGTTTGGAAAACTAATACTTATTAAAACATTTCAGAATTTTTCCTGATTTTGAAAGTGGTTTGTTTCACTAATTTTAGAATCCGGATACATGTAATGAAAGAAAATATACTTTTCTAGAGAATTCTTAAAAATTATTTTTCCTTTCGAATGAAATGAATTTTTTTTTCCTTTTTTTTATTTCAGATTATTATGGTTTATTTGACAAGATTACGAAAGGGAAAGGTTATTTAAAAATATTTATAATCATTTTTTTTTCAAAATAAAATCGTTAAATTATAAATAAATTTTCTAATAGAGGTTTACTTAATTTTCTCTTTAATAAAAATATGTTTCAATATTAGAAATGCTTTCATTTTCTACTTAACACCCTGTAAAACATTTTAATCTAAGTATGCTAGTTCAAACACACACTCAACTTTTTTTTAAAAAAAATATATCCCCCTAATTATTGTTTGCACTATTTCAATAAAATAAAATCAAAAACGAAATTTCCCTAAGAATCAAAATTGAAAATCTGTTCGAAAATTAATAAGAAAATTGCAAAAGATACATGTTTAGAAATCTACTTTTGTTTCACAATATAGACATTCTCATAACATATTATTTTTAAAACGATTGTTTCTGAAATTTTATTATCAAAACAAAATATTTAATATTGTTAAGGTATCCAACTGTCTTTAGAACTGTGATTTTGTAAAAAGATATAAATGAATATTTTCTATGAGATATTTAGTGTCACTTAAATCAGAATATGCATATAAAGTTGTTTCAGGAGTATTAGTACAATAAACAATTTTAATGCAATATTCCGGCAAAAAAGGAAAATAAAATGCGATATATTTAAAATATTCTCATTTTATGGAAAATGCTTCATTGCTAAATTTTTGCTTGTAGTACTTGTATATAGCTAAGATTTTTCTATTCAACCTGAACTAGGGTATTTTAAAATCTCACATTATTTTCAGAGTTATTATCAATCGAAATAATAACCGGTACTTTCAGTCAAAACTCTTCTTTCTTGCTATATTAAAATATAAATAAGTCTAAGTTTAATTATACACAATTCAAAAGTCCTAGTTCAGAATCTGTACAGAAGTCTTAGCTACACAGAGACAAAATATCAGTCTAGAATCATTTTCCATAAAAGGGGGCTATTTTGAAAACATGTCATACTTTTTTTTCATTTTTTGCTGAAAAAATACATTTATATATAATTTTTATTTACTATAATAATAAACTCTAAAAACTTTTTTTATCTGTTTGTGTTCTAATTCAAGCGTAACTAAATATTTAAATAGATATTTATATATAAAGATTCTCAAAATCACAGTTCCTAACATGTGAGGAAAGAAGTATCTCTCCCCTCAGTTTGGAGAGGTCGGAAGGATGACTAGCCATATTCCAAAATAATTTCAATTTTATTTCAGTATCAGCAACATAAAATCTATTAACCAAGTCTAGAGATGTACCGAAATTCTAAATATGAATTACAATAATGGGGCCGATGAGATACGAGAAGACGAAGTAGACAGATCACTTACGTCCAATCAATACCTTCTAATACACTATACTAAACTCTATCTATACTATATAATTTAATTTCTATTTGACAAATCGTCAACTTTAATATTACAATATTCTGCTACTAAGTACCTACGTCTTACTCCAAGTTTAATCAATTACTGCTAGCCTTATCAGTCTAACCTCTCCTCTCTCTCTCTGTATAATCTCTAACTCGAAAAGTTAATCTTTATGCACAAGATTTGTTTTGCATACTAACAACTTCTTCCTAGGAAGGTTTTTCAATAAAATGAATTTTAAAGACCATTTTTTACCCAAGAGGATTTGTTAGTTGAAAAATACCGAATAAAACCTTGACAAACATACAAGGTCTGTTCAAATAGTATTCGACCTTTTGGAAGAAAAAATGTTTTTACTGTACGAAAATAGGATCCTAATCAAATTTCAAACAGCACTTTGCCCAACACTTCTTCCACTGCTGAAAACACTTCTAGAAGTTTTTATTTTTTATTAGTGTTCACTCCATCTCTTTCTGCCTTATCTCATCTCTATTCCTAAAACAGATCCTTTCAAACGGATCCGTTTTCCCAACGTATTTTCAGTTTCGGTAACAGCCAGAAATTGCAAGAATCCAAGTCCAGCTTTGAGAATATTCAGTAGGGGCCCAGAAGAAGGTTTGCTGTTCCAATGACAGAAGCTTAGGAGCATATTTCGCAGTGGTTTTGCTCATAATTGCATATGGAGAATATGTACTCACCTTGTTCAGCAGTCTCTCGTACAGTTAAAAGGGTGATCTATCATTATCGGATATTTCACCTTTTCAACAACAGCTGCGTGTCGAGTGGTTTGTGAACTTCCAGAAGGCTGGTCACTCTCTACTGACCAATGGTCACTTTTGTTGTAGTTGTTTCTAATCCCTCAGAGATCTAGCGGTAGCTAGATCAGATCCATGATACCGTGAACTGTAGCGAAGTCAAGCACCAGTAGAGGACTTTCATAAACATCCGCCAGAGCGACCCCCAAGCAATCCAGGATGTGATCGGGGGATGCTGGCTTCAGATTGCATTTTTTGCACAGTGAAAAGACTTTGCGTTCTGAGTCGAATGTCATGTTTTTTAGATGCCCACTTATGATTCTTGAGATGGCCGTTTGATCATGTCTGTCACCTCCGAATTCTAACGCTTCCCCCGGGGGTCTTCCTGCTGAACCAGGGCTGGGTGGGAGAGGTGATCCAGTCTTGTCTGACTGCTTTTTTCTTTATAGAGAAAATTTCTTTATATGTTAGTGTGTAGCCCCAGTTGAGAATGTTATTAGAATTCGTGCCATCAAGGATGGCCTTTAATGCTTCATTTTGGTCATTTATTCGCTTCTGAATACCGAGCAGTTTTCCGGGTTGCTCCTAAAAAGCTGGAGTGAAAGACTTTTGATAAAGACACCACTCCCAACGTTGCTCAAATCGTCTTTACTGCCATCTGTATAAATCAAATTGGAATCACTCGGAATGTCATCTGTGACTTCTAGAGCCAACTGTACGGTCACTTTTAAAATGGTTAAACCCCTCCTTAATTTGTGCAAATGTTTGGAGAATAATCTCCAAACACTTGCTGAATCTTACAAATTGTTTCATTTAGAAAATACTCAAGCTTTTGACAAAAAAATTAGATGCAGTTCTTTCTGTTGAAGTTGTTCAGTCATCTTTAAGAAAACAAAAATCCGATGAACACGTATAACAACACCTCAGTAGACTACCTGCAGGAAACGACTGGTCCACTGGAACGAAGGGAAAAAATTCAAGCATGGACATTAAGCTGTCATCTCCCACTGTGCATATGGTGCTGTTTTTTGATTCTCTACTGTATACTGGAAAATAATTCAAGGTTGGATACTTTTTGAACAGATCTTGTATAGTTGCATAACTTGCTTGGTTATATAAATATATTAATGGCATTGATACATTTTTAACTTCTTCAAATCTCTGAAATGCAATTCCGACTACTTACTCGTTTAAAATTTCTGTGTAGTTTCTAGAACTATATATACATCCAAAAGATTTTAAACTGAACTTTTTGATTATACCCAGTATTAAAACCTGAATATTATACATCATTGAAAAAAAAGGGCACGTGCTGTCAATATACCAAGAAAAAGTAGATGAAGAAGTTAAAAATCCTGTCTTAATTTATTTTTTTCTCTAAGCAAGCATTAATCAAAAGAAACAGGATAGAATCGAGGGCATTAAATTAAAATAAACACTCCCGAAAGTTGAACAAGTTGAACTTTATCCGATTTGTTTATCAAAGAAAGAAAATCACGGAGATTGAATTTCAATGAGTTGAAAAGCAAACCGGATTAGTCCGGTTTGCAGCTTGGAGTTCTTTTCCCAATTAACAATGAAAATTTAAACATCATAAGAAGAACCTTTTAAGCGCATTTATTTTCGGATTAGCCACCTCCCCATATACTGCTAGTCTTCCCCTCTAACACTCCCTTCAGGCAGACGTTGCCAGTTTCCTATGGTAATTACTTACGCTAAAACTTTTCATGTTTTCTAATTACTTGAAAAGGTTCTAACACAACAGTCTTTTTTTTTTTGCCTTCTTTTTTTCTTCTTTTTCCTCGGTTATTTGTCCGCCCAAATACGTGTCAGTCTTTATTTTTTCTTCTTCCCATTATTGTTATTCTTTTACGCCCTTGTAAAATGTCGTCTAGAATAAAAGGCGAAGAAAGATTTTTCAGATACTGAGATTTTATCTTTTCTTGTCCATCTTTTTAAAGCTTGAATTAAATTTAGTTGATCCTTTAAATTTTTCCGCAATCCCTAAGGACGATTGGAAAAACATTTTAGATTTACTTTTCATGCAAGGTCACTCAATCACTTTAATTTATTGCAGTGTGGTTTTAAAATCGGGAAGGGAGAGTTTCTTTTTAAACACAACGTAGGATAATCAATATTCTAGTTAGTTTGTTTTTAATCAACTAATTGCGATTATAAAATTATAGTTAGACTTTCCTTAAAGAATATATCTTGTATGGGTCATATATAAATTACAGCATTTTTAAGGAAAACAAATCGAAATTAAAAAGCGGGAAAATTAAACAAATAGCACAACAATACATTTGTATGTGTAAAAAACTTAAAACATGTTTGTTATTGAAGCTAAAACCTTTACACTTAAAATAATTAAATAGTAGTTGGATTATTTTATTTTTCAATACCATTTATATACGTAAGCAGAAATAGTTGAAGAGTAATTTAATATGAATATTTTTATATCAGTTTTTTTTAAGATTGTTTGATAATGAGTTTTAATTTTCTGGTTTTATTTCTAAGATCAAATAGATATCAAAAGGCTCTATTTATTGATGAAAGTTTAATTCTGAATAAAATGTGCGTATCTGCAAAGTTGGGTGCTCTTCGAATAGTGAGACATACTTTGGAGACATTTCTGGTGGACATTGTTTGGACATTTTTTGGCAACGTCACTCAAAACATGCATTAATGAAAGCTACTTAATGCTAATTATGACTATTTCCATTGAATTACTGCTAAAATCTATGTGGAGAATGAAGATAAAGGTTTGCAGTTTGTGATATTTCACCTGTAACTGAAAGAGTTATTTGGTGAATTATTTGCACTTTGTTGCAAAACACACATCATTCCCAATACCGTTTTACTACACTAAAGGACTTAACAAAAATATTTGACAATGGACTTTTAAATTTTAAACAATGCTTAAATAAAGGTTGATTGATATTTTGTCAGTTGTTAGGTTTCAAAGGGCGTAGCTTCAAAAATATACCAGAGCTTCTGCTGGACGTATTTTTTAAATTTGGAAGCATGTTTAAAAAACGAAAATGATATTTGAAATGATTCGTTATTTCACCTTCATTGCCAAAAAAAGGAGTTCAGCTTCTGTTTTGAAACATTAAAGCAGACATTTTTAATCCACACAGCTGTCTTTTGTTGTTATCAACTCAAAAACATAACATTATTTCTACATAACATGTAATATGTAATTATATCCAATATAAATCTCAGCCAATATTCATGAACCAAGGATGCTGATTTCTAAGAATCAGAATGAAATGCTCTTTGCTTTCTTATTATAAAAGATATAAATTCAAAGTTCCACGCATTAAAATATATATTGTCCCACGATGACAACTGACTGCGGACCATATAGCTTTAAATTGCGATCATGTGGTATTCTCACAATTATGTAACAGGATATATCGCATTTGTTACTGATACAGCATAACCAATTGATAATCAATTGAAATTATCTTCAAACAATATCATTGCTGCACGCAACACATTTTTGATGTGTAACATCTTTACTCTCGGTTGCTGGATATTTGTTGGGGTGATTTCGTGAAAAGGGACGGAAATGCGTAACAGGAAGTCGGGGGAAGCGCGAGCTGTTTGATTGACCAATTCAGCGCCTTGGGGGTGTCTCTTCACTAGCCTCGTCTCGAGGTCTAACTCTAGTAGCAATTAAGACGCCCGCCTACCGCACATACCAGCAAGTCTTATTAGACTTCATCCAGAATAAACTTGTGATTCTTACGTTCAAATGTGAAATTTGAGGATATATCTATATATGTGTAAACTATATATCAACAATTATATTTCTTGTTAAGCGTCTGACAGAGCTCATCATTCTTTAAAAAAATAGGAGTAAGTAATATGGAATTATTTGAATAAATACTTAAGTGCTTATCATTTTCATACTTTGAGGTTAATTTCTGTCGCTGTCAATATATTTTTAATTGTGATTGAAAAAGATTTCTCGATTAAAAAAACCATCTAATTAAGTAAACGGGTATTTTTGATTTTCTCTAATATTTCTAATTTTTAAGCATGTGCTTGACGGCGTCACTTCGCTACCCTCGTCTGAGGGTTCAACTGTAGTAGCAATTAAGACCCCGCTTACCGCACATACCAGCAAGTCTTGTCATTTTGGTGGTCGCATACATTTCTCCGAATCAAACAGTTAAAAAAATTAAAGATTTCCTGCATTTTTTACTTTTACCGTATACCGAAGGTGGTTCTGATCTTTTTTAAAAAAAACTATCACTCGCTTCCCATGATTTTGAGTGGTTATTTTTAACGTTAACTTCAGTTTGCCAGAAGCTGAACCGCTCATAGTTTTTCTGAAAGATGACCTCAATCTTGAAATTAACACTAATCGAAATGTTTCGACAACTAACAGTGATACTGTTATTGACGCCGTTTTTCAACTATTTTTAAATACTTTGAAATCCCAAGTATATGTGTCATACTTTAGTTTTCATAAATCTATTGTCTCCGCTCTTCCCCAAATTGAACAAGAATAAATATTTTTGATAAAAATCTGCATTACTCCTTGTGTTAATTAAATAAAATTTTCATTAAAGATCTAATTATTCCCGATAGAAAATTACTTCCAATCCTACCCGAATTATTTTTTTCAGGATTAAAGTCACTATTGCGTATTTACCACGATAACATGTCAGATGTTACACATCGTACGCGACTACTGTAAGGCTCGTTTCTTTTTTTTTTAAATACATGACTCGAATTCCACAGGTAATGTGACCATAATTTTGAAAATAAGTACCAAATATTTTCTAATGTATCCTTAGATGATAGTTTTAAGAAGAAACTGCTGTTAAGGGAGGGATTTTCGTTTCGGCTTCCTTTCACCTTTTTTGTAATTGACTAAATCCACCATATGTCGTCGAATATTGGCAACAATATAATGTACTGTTCACTTCCAGCACAGAAGAGTTTTACGATTCTAAACATAAGGAAGAAAGAGGCCAAATTTATACAATCTCTCTTCTGAAAATAAGGGATTTCAACGAAGTGGCTGACGTATATCAGTTTTATAGAGACAAGTGATATTTATATAGAATCCATTTACAAGGAAAAATAACTCTTTGGTGAAATTTTTGAGCCTTAAGAGGTTTTTTTTTTGTTTAAAATATCTTGCTTTTCCTGTAAAGCAAGGGTGTCAAAGTCAAAGGCTAACTTGGGCTGAACACATAAGGTTTAAATTTAGGTGGGCTTGCAAAAATAATCAATATTTATAGAAACGTAAGTTTATTTCAAATAATATATTATAATAAGCATATATGAAAGAGGAAAAAAATGTTGTTTACGTCCTGGCATATCTTCTCTTCTGTCTTTCCTAGTTTGGGCGATTTTTTTAATTCTATTATATATATATATTATTAGTTTCCAGTATATTGGTCAGGCTGCAAAAATGTTCGTTGTGGGCCGCCAGTTTGACACCGCTGCTGTAAAGGTTAAATTATGATAAAAAATGCGAACAAATGAAAAAGAAAAAAATTGAATGCACGGTAAAAAAAGAAACGAGCCTTACAGTAGTCGCATACGATGTGTAACATCTGACGTTATCGTGGTAAATTCGCAATAGCAACTTAAATCCTGGAAAAAAAATGAATCGAGTATGATTGGAAATAATTTTCTATGGAATAATTATATCTTTAATGAAAATTTTATTTAATTAACACAAGGAGTAATGCAATTTTTTATCAAAAATAATTATTATTGTTCAATTTGGGGAAGAGCAGTACTAATAATTTATGATAATTTAAATATGACACATATACTTGTGTTTTCAAAGTATTTAAAAACAGTTGAAAAATAGCGTCAATAACAGTACCACTGTTAGTTGTCGAAATATTTGGATTTGTGTTCATTTCGAGCTTGAGCTTACCATTCAAAACAGGTATGAGTCGTTCGGCTTCTAGCAAACTGAAGTTAACTTTAAAATCACCATTCAAAATCATGGGAAGCGAGTGATAGTTTTTTTAAAAAAAAGAGCAGAACCACCTTCGGTATATGGTAAAAGTAAAAAATTGCAGGAAATCTTTATATTTTCGAAACGTTTGATTCGGAGAAAAGTATACGACCATCGAAATCACTGTTTGTCCATTTTCAAATAAGCATTTTGCCGCACATATGTCCCCAATATCTTGACTAACAATACCCAGTCCACTTGTTTGACGATAAGTAATATCCATATGTCGAGCCACAACATGTGAGTTGTACTGTTTACGATAGATCGCAACACCAGCTGCTCTGTGACCCGGTCGTTTAAATTGTATGCAGCAATCGAAGTCAGGTATCGAAACACGTTCGTCATTGTCTAACCACGTCTCTTCCTAAATGACTTAGTTTCTTCTCTGAACCTAAAGGGAGAAAACACAAACAAAGATACCCCGGCCTAGACTGCAGGGGGTGGGGGATGGGGGTGGAGCCCTTCCGAATGAAGGAGAAAAAACAGAACTTCACTGAATAGCGCGGGCTTCCCCAACTTCCTGTTACGCATTTCCGTCCCTTTTCACGAAATCACTCCCACAAATCTCCAGCAATCGAGAGGAAAGATGTTATACATCAAAAAAGGAAGTTATAAATAAGGTCATTAATATGCATGTTAACCTGCTGTTTATAAGTATGTGATTCTAAAATATATTTAACCCGTCAAATTTTGGAATGAGAATACACTCGTAAATTTATATAAGAACCATTGTTATTTGTTGGAGACATATAAAAGATTCCATCTTTCGAAAACGATCCTCTTTAATAATGCTTTCAAATGTTTTCCCCGGAAGATTTTTTTTTAATATAGGTTGTGTTTGAAATACAATATCTTATAAGCTTACGAACAGAGAGTTATAACATCATTTGAAAAATGATTCTAGTTTTAAGCATTGGAAATATTTATAAAATTGAAGTATTAAACATAATTCTTTTTTATATATATCCTATTACCTCGATTGAATTTCTGATAGATGGTGGAGAAGAAAATATATCCCATTTGGACATATCCTGTTACATACGTTTCTATATTTTCTATTTAAAGATTCTAGCAAAATTTTAGTGCAAATAATTTTCCTGAAGGTATAACATGCAAAAGTTACCTTAAAAATTTTAGTAGACTACTTATTAACGTGATGTATGTGTTTATGGACAATACACTGCTGTCCAATTCTTCCAAAGGAATATAAAATTAAATAATTTTATATTTAACGGAACTTTTTAAAGATTTTAAAACAAATTTCATTAAGGAGTAATAGATATAGATGATAGTTCTTTGGGACAAATTCAAGTGGCGGTAATGACACCGAGCTATAGTATATATATATATACCCCTTTTTCTTCCAACATCCACGTCACATCAAGATAAGAACGTTTAAGCTGCGACAGATTCAACGTACAGCGGTCACCTCTACAAGGCGGGTCCATCATTTTTAAAAATAATATTGATGCTAATCAGTTTTTAATTAATGACAACATGCCTTTCACAATAACTAAAAATAAGTTTATTGAGAATTTGACAATGTGATATAAAATTATGGTACTATTGACATAAAAAAAGGAGTTCTAATTTTCAAATGTTTTTCCATTAGAAACATTTTATTATCACCAAATGACCCTTTTATTTCAAATATTTTATGCACAGTCACTCATCTAATTTTATTTTTTTATTGATGAAATTTCTTTTAAAATCTCATTAAATTCAATCGCATTTTCCGTATTATCAACACATATATAAATAAATTAAGACTATCTTTTCTTGATTTTAGAGTTTGGTCCAAATCTGAAACGCATTTCTAAGGTTAAATTTCTTTCAAATTCCTTATAAGTTCATAATGCCATACTACATACACTGAAGTAAAAAAAAAAATCATCGGTTTGCATTATGGAAGAGCTATAAATGAACAGTACATTATCAGTACTTTCGTTTGCACTCAAAAGATAACTGAATTTTTTTTACATGATTATAGTCTCAGGCAAAGAATTAGAATACTTTTATAGAGGAATAATAGTTAGAGATAAGCACATTGCTTTCAGTTTCGAAGGATATTTATTAGAATTTCAATTCTTTCCTCAATTCATCGTGTTAGAAATGTGCGGATAATATATAATTTCGAGTATTATTACCTTCCTCTCCCTACCTTCCATAAACTGGCCAGTGACCGATAGCCAGTGGCGGCGCTAGACCACTCGTGGACGTCGGCGAAATTAGGGTTCGCGAGGCCTCCTTTTTTCCCAGTCAAGAAAACTTTAAATTACATAAGCCGATTTATAGTTAAACTAATGTATGAGTAAAGAGATTTATTGTGCTAATCAAATGATGACAAAAATTACACAAATAGAAATTAAAATAGACGAACTTTTCGGCTTTTGGGCTCACTGAACTTTTACAGGATTATGTCATAGCTAACACTAGCCGCTATTTCAGCTTCAATTGATATAACTGATAACGCAGATAGTCTCTCTCGACTCATCTTGCTTCTCAAGTAGGTCTTAATCAATTTTAACTTTGAGAAGCTTCTCTCAGCGGAAACTGTACTGACGGGAACTGTGAGCATGATTCTAATTGTTATATAAACATTTGGATATATTTCTTACAAATTATTTTCTAAAATGTACTGAATGAGTTGTTTCCCGTCGTTAATAGAGTCTAGTGAAATCGTTTTTAAAAAGTTGGAGTTCTTCATATAGTTCGAAAGGCTGTATGTCGCTGTTTTCGCCTTCCCGAAGTATTGTACCTAAATCATTACAATACTTGAGAAGGTCTTCTTTGATATAGAATTTAAATAACTGATATCATAAATGAAACCAAATTGTTCAAAATATTCATTGAGCGCTTTAAATCGACATTCGGTGTCGACTATAATAGCATCAATCATTGTGTTAAAAAAGTTAACTCTGTACTGCATTTCAAAAGATTGAATAGGTTCATCAATATGTTCATAACCGAACATTCTTTTTTTCCTGGCTGTTCTTTTTTCTTTAAATTGAGACTCAATTTCGAAAGTACTTTTCTCTACAAATAATCGAGCTTTTTTTAAAATTTATTTCGATTTCTATAGAGAAATACATTATAATTACGACTTATAAAAGATACCTATGTATACCTATTGATGTCGACAAAATCATTGCGTTAAAGTCATTATAAAAGTTCATATTGACTTACCTTATAACCTTCGAAAAATATGAACTAAATCACTATATAAATTAACACTTTTATTCACTAAAATGCCACCGGGGGACTGACTCACTTTACAACATAATAAAAAGAAATGTTGTCCATATGAGTCTAGTCTGCTAGTGTTGCATTCACAAAAGGAATGATTGTTTACGTTATGCTCAAAGAAGGAATACAAATATTTAAACGACACGGGGATTCCCCGTCTCGCGCGCTAAGTTGTTTAGTTTCCATAGTGTTGCCAGACGATTCTGGATAATCCCGTAAAGTACTAATCACTCTCTTTACTCGCACAACTGTATGAAAATAAATAAAAATGAATAACTAAATTTTAAATAATTAAAAACTTTGCGAGGCCCCCTCAAGCGCGAGGCCTTCGGCGGTCGCCGACGCCTAACGCCACCACTGCCGATAGCGTCCATTATATGAGTGAGGCCAGAGACGCCTATATAGAATAATCATTGCTGCCAGACAAGAAATACAGCATCAAGCAGCAGTAACAGTAAGTGTGGGATATACAGACTTGCGTGTGAAAACAATGACAACGAATTATAGTACTGAGATGGGATTCGGTCGCAAAACACCGACGGGTATGTCTTTTACTAATAGCTCATTATTGACTTCATTGTCTCCCTCAGTCGCGTAGACATATAGGTTGGATCCAAGAGGAGAGGGAAATTTTTGGTAACATAATTCATGGTTCCATTTTTAAGACAGTTTCCAAGTATATTCGCGTACCAAATTATTAACAAGTCAATGTGCAATATACTAAGTGCTGCGCCACACAGTGTTCAGTTTTCCCGATCTGGCGCAAGGAAACCCCAAAAATGAAATTGCACGAAAATTAACAACAACAAACAATGTATGGTCCTCATAGGACCCCTAGCCGTGTTGTAATAAGTTTTCTTTAGTACGCGATTGGAAATATCCAACAGTTGACGGTTTAGATCGGATTTTTTGGGGCTACGACAAACACCTGTGAGCCTCATTTTCCAGTCGGAAGTTGTATCGTTTCGTCCGAACAAAATTTGTAGCGTTTGGCATTTTTCATTGAAAATACACGTTATGGGTAAATAATTTATTTATTTTACTCTCAAATTATGTTCAAAGTTGATTCAAAATTGTAAAATCGTAACATTTAGCACAATACGTAATTCTCACAAACGCATGTCGTTTTTTGTGTTTAATGGACTAGAACTTTTGGGATTGACACGGATTGATCAATATAATACTTCAGCCACATAGATCAGATATGGACCTTTAATTTAATACCAAATTTAGGTGCTACTTCCTGCAACTCCCAAAGTTATGATTTTTTTCAGTGTTTAGCCGTTGGTATTTTTGAGATGCTTGTTTCGCCTTCTTACTTCTCAACGTAAGAGGGCGCGTTAACACGAGTCCGGCGAATATAATGCTAGTGACTCGGAATCATGGTTAAATAAATAGTTACGCTGCTCAAATACTACCAAACCCTCCCTACCCACACACTCTATGTTGCCCTCCTTCACTCCTTTCGTATATCCCTCCCATCATACCTATTATTCTTTATTACATATTTATAATGTTAATGCTTGTAGATGCGTATTTTTGTTTGATTGTATTTGTTTAATATGTTAAAATTTAATCATTAACTTGCCACCCTATTTTTTTGTAAATATCCTCCCACATGTCTTACATTACTATTGCTGTTAATATCTATAGATCCTTGTTCAAAAACAGGTCCACTTAGCTGCATTTATTCTTGATCAATTTCAGGCCTGACATAAATTTTGTTGAGCCTCTTTGAGCCTTATTTCGTGTTAGAAAATAGAAATAGTGCCCAATTTACTTTTACCTAAAAGCAAGCGTGCGGGGCACAGAGTCACCTCAGGATCACGAAGTCGTTAATTCTGGAAAAAATGCTTATTTATTGCCAATGACCTTAACAGTATCCTCCTATAGGACAATCTTCATGGGAACTAAAATGTATTTGTAAAATATTCCATTCTTTTTGGGGCGTGGCATACGTTTTTTTTTTTACTGTTTTAAGGTACTTGTTTTGACTGAGTTCTCCACGTGACCACTTTAGTTCCAAGATATTTTCTATGAACATGCTAGATATTCCCCCCCCCCCTGTGAACAACTTAATAGTTTTGATTGCTGTTTGTACGACTTATGGTTCATAAATGTAAATAAGCAAAATAAAAGAAAAAGAAATGGTATTGCAGGAAGATGAAAATGATCAAGCAAGGAAATAACCTGCTGAAATAAAGCATATTAACCACCATAGCGAAAGTAAATATAAGAAAATCGATGAACAGGAAACGTTTGTGTTGAAAGGAAAATTTTCAAATTCTACCAAAAGAACATCAGGGAAAATATGAAGCCCTAAGTGTAGCACAAGACCCTCTTCGTTCTGTTAAAAAGACATAAGCAAGAAAAAGTTCATCATGCTGTTTATCGGCCATCAAAAGACAATAAAACTACAATAATTTGAACAGCATATGACATTTTTGCCTGCCAATAATATTCCTATAATGTTAGCAAAAATTATCTGTGATTTGTGTATTTTATTAAAATTACGCACATTTGAAATTTCTTGGTTCTGCTTGGTTGATATTTTTTCTCAAATTTTCAAAGAAAAATTTAAAAGTTATTAAAATTAGGTAAGTATACTTTCTCTTAATTAAGTTATTCACGATTTTTATCACTTTCAGTAAAAATATTTATAAAAAAGGGATTGGGGTGACTCAGTCACCCCGCATGACCATTAACGTTAGTATCGAGTGCGCGCCTACTCCCGAGTTAATTACCATAATTTTTGATCATTAGATATAATTATGAGGACTTTGAAGCTATAAAATAATTTCGGTCCACCAGATCGGGAAAACTGACCACTGTGTACCGTGGCTGTAGAATGACGTAGGAAATTTTTATTCAGCATGAAGTGTTTCCTCTGGTGGAAGTGAGCTATTCATTGACACGAAATAGCTATGTCTAACTACTTGAGACCATTTTCATTTATTTGAGACAGTGATAGTATCACCGATTTGTTTGGGTTCTTCTTATTAACAGTCCTCTTGGGGAATAATGAGTCTAAAATTTATTCTGTTGAAAGCCTTCTTCTGAAGATGAGAGTTTGTAAATTAAAGTATTCGACTACCCTAAAATTAAAATTTTGCCAAAAATTGATATTTTTTGTTCTTATTCTATTGTATAGATCATCTTATTAGTTTTATAAAAATACCAAGTTTATTATTTTCCATTCTCTAGAATAAAAACTACAAGTGTCTTAGTAATAACAGATGCCTTTATTTAAAGCAAGATTTCGTACTTTAAAACGCGTTTTACTCGAAATGTGTGTTTTTTAATTGATCAAACGGGGTCAGTGACTGCAAAATCGTTTTGAAAATAATTAACTGAAATTTTTTTCTGTATGTTTGGTATAATACTAGAAGTGTTTTAACCTTCAAATTTATCAATCACTGTTTTATTACAAAATTTACAGTACCTTATGTTAATATAATTATTGTTATTTCAAGCAATTTCTTATAATAACTAAGGTGAAGTGCTTTAGTTTTTGCAAAAATTAAAATATATATAATCCTGAAGGTCATTTCAAAAATGAATAACATAACATATCTGAATTGAAAAATTTTAAATTTGTTCATACACTTTTGGTACAAAATGGGCCACGTTTATGTTATTTTTTGTCAATTTTTGCCCCTTTTTTCTGATTTTAGTAATAATTTTTTTCTCGTCTTAATTCTAGCATATTTTTCTTAATATACGCTAAATAAATCTAAAAGCAACAAAAAATCCCCATATTTCTATTTTTTTTTTTGAAAAAAGCAAGTTGTCTCCAGCAGTCGATACATTAAGACTTACATATAAAGATTAAACTTTCGAGTTAAAGGGGAGAGATAGAGGTTAGAGAGACTGCTACTGATAGCAGTGATGGATTAGCATGAAGCTAGGCAAGTGCACTTCATTATTTAATTGATAAATATTATAATTGAAGATTTAATCAGTTAAGTTTTAAATTTAGAATTGAACGAATTGAATTAGAAGGTGTATTGCTGCGACATAAGATATCCAATTTACTATTAAACCTCCTAGTATCTCGTCTACCCCGCGACTGCTTCACATATTTAGTAATTTGTGCATTTCTTAGTTTGAATTGTTGAATTTGTGTACTCGTTGAGAATTGTTAACAAACAAAGTTTGATTTAACTATGGCTAATCTTCCTTCTGACTCTCTCAAGCTGAGGAATGACTTAGCTCATCCCTTACAAGGGAAATTTCCTCGTTGATAATTCAACCTGTCACATAGCCTTATTATTCGCGATTGACTTCAGAAAGATTCTGGACAATTCCAGCAAATGCTTCAGACATCTAGACTGCCAGAACGAGTTTCGTCGATCATATAACAAGTATGAAAATCAGTGTGATTCATGCACAGAATTATAAATATATATATGTAAGGATAATTAAATTAGATCTAAAATTAAATCCCTAGACCACATCTAAATTTTATTTTCCCGTTACATCCTCAAGTATTAAATTTATTAACCAGTTCGGGAATGAAGAACACATGCCTCTAACTTTGCCAGCTCCGACCATTAATTTTTCTCAAGTATTTCTCTTCAATTAGAAACGTACTTGAAGAACGTATGGCTTCTGAAGGGGCCGCCTATTCATATTTTTAACAAGCGTCCATCTCTCTCTCTCTTAAAAAGGAGATTACAAAGTGATTTCATGGAATAAAGACGGTTAAATTAAAATGTCATGATGTTCACTCGCAAAACACGATATATATATATATATATATATATATACATATATATATATATATATATACTGGGTACACTTTCACGATGACTCATTCAGTCAATCTCACGTGAATTTGCGGAACTTTTTAATTTGAAAAGATATCTTCTATGATCTTAGGATGTATCCGAGAACATTGAACCTATACACGCAGTACTCTTAAATCTTAGAAATATTAAAAAACGTGCATACTTTTGGAACACGTAAAATTTATATTCCATCTTACATTACTGTGCAGGAGACGAAAAAACATGGTTTACCTCAGAAAAAAATTATTTTATTAACAAAATCAAATTAGTAATTTTGAGAAATATATTGGCCATCTAAGGATAGCGAAATCAGAAAACACTAGTAAAGCTCAAGTATTTTTATTAAAAAACATTGACCGATTTCAATTTTTTTTTCTTTAATTCTACACCAATACAACCTTAATAATCCTTAGTGTTGTTTTATAAACCTAAATATGTGATTTAAATGCTTCTAAATAACCTATTTCTCACACATAAGAAAAATGGAATTGATGATTTTTTGTAGTTATAAATTATACTATTTTCATTCGTTGTTTTTGCTTAGAAGACAAAATAATACTTTGAGTTTTTATTAGCAATATTATTTAAAAGAAAAAGGCAACTTGCACAGAGTTTTATTGAAGCAATCCAATACATATTTATTTTGCATTAGCCTGTTATTCGTATTACTCTATAAAATACACTTTTGTATACATGCAGATGTATTAACTTCATTCAAACATTCATAATAATGGAGATTACGATTCATTCTACTCAGAACAATCTGACGCTAATAGTATTCTGTTATGGATAAAGGAAAATATTTGATATACATGGATTGAATATTTTAAAATATTGTAGATATATGTAATAAATAATTTAGAAGATTTTATATCTATGTAATAAATATTTTAGAAGATTTTAGATAAATAAAAACTATTTAATGTTTGAAAAATATTATTTAAGTGGGACGTCAGAGATACATAAATATTATACAGAATTTATACTGAATATTCAGCTGCATAGAAAGAAACAGAAAGACAGAATAGTAAAACAAAGCTTTAGTTTTTACAACAATGGAGCAAATCTGTCATTCATCCATAAAGTGCAAGTAACAAAATCTGCGTAATTCATGAAAATTTTATTCCAAATTTTGAAATGATGTGATTTTTTGTTTCTATTTCAATGCATTGAAATTTACACTATAATATTTTCTAAAATACAAACATAACTAAATTCTTATTTTTAAAGTTAGTATTATCAATGAAAAAGATTAAATATACAGAAAAATGTACTATTTCAAATAAAAGCACTATGTTATTCGAGATAGTAATCTGGCAAGATTTCCCGGTAACATGGCTTCAACGATCACCCAAATTTACTCCGCTCAATTTTTAGTCATGCGGCTATTTAAAAGCATTTGTGTTCTGCTTCAACATTGGCCGAACTCAAAGATTCTATCTGCCGTGCGCTATTTGCAATTCATTTGACATGTTGTATTCAGCTGTAGCAGCATTGTGAGTTGCCATAGTTGTGCTGTACAATGCTCCAGGGTTCCCATTTAACAATTTTAATTGCAAAAATAAGTGAATGGAGCGTACTGTTGTTCCATTTATAACGTGCCGGGTTGTCAGTGCCCTCTACAGTTTAAATGTGTAACTGATTACGTAAAAAAAAATGTTTAAATGTGTAACTGATTATGTAAAAAAAAATGCTTAAATGTGTAACTGATTATGTAAAAAAATGTTTAAATGTGTAACTGATTATGTAAAAAAAAAATGTTTAAATGTGTAACTGATTATTACTATTGTAACTACCATAAACTGCTACAAAAAATCCCACTTTTTGTGAGTTCTTTCTTAAAAACACGACTTTTGACTTAATCACCTGGTATTACATAAAAGTACAATGTAAAAAGATTAAAAAATAAATGTAATTTCAATTTTTCAGAAATTTTTAATAATAATATTTTAATAAAAAAAATATTTAGAGTGTTATTTAAGGCATTTTCATGTTTTTACGCTCAAATATCTATGCTTTAATTTAAATCTACAACGAACATTTGTTAAAAAAATAATGAAAATTTTGGTATGAATGAAATTACAAATTTATAAAAAAAAAAGTAATTATCATAAATAGTTGAAATTAGTCTAAAAGAAACCACACAATGAAATTGTTCATTTTAAATTCAGTTGAAATTGACGATAAATATTTTGACATTGTTGCATTAACAAAAGTACAATGAGAAACATTTCAGTAATCTTTATTAGGATTTTTAATCATTTTAATTTAATTTCCCATTTTACAAACATTAGCGTAATGCTGCTAATAGCATGCATAATGATTCTTTAATGAGGTCTAGAATTCTGTTAATGTTCGTACAGCAGAAAAGAAAAATCACTTCCAATCAAATTTTCATCTTACATCATTTTGAAATGTTCACATTTGTGCAAACTATTTAATTTAATTTAAGCCTGATTAAGCGGAACAAATGTTTTTTTTTTGTTGTTGCTAAAAAAGATGAAAGAACATTTTGATAATTTGATTTCCTAGTAAAATCTTAAGTTATAATTTTTTTAGTGAAAGGGGGGTTTAAAGTTAATTAAAATTCAGTGGGTGATGCAAAGAACACATTAGATTAAATTAGTGAGGATTCGAACAAATTCCGCAAATTTCCAACCCATTACCCAACGAAACGTTTGTGTTTTTAAACGAAGAAAAATCTGTTAGATTTGATTCTAACTTTAATTTGAAGAACAAAAATATTTTTTAACAGAGTTCTAATAGTTAAAATGTGAATTGATTTTTAGAAAAGCTTCAAATAAATGGATTGAATGATCTTTTCTTATGAAAAGATAACATTTTAAAACCTAATTTTCAAGAATTGTTGGATGTGAATGATTCGTTGAAATATACCGTTAAAAACTCCCTTATGCTATGAGGTATTTTCTTATTTTTAACGGCTACCTTTTTTAAATATATTTTTTTGTCTTCTATAATGTCATTACTATTTCTTGCATTGAATATATAGTTTTTTCTTGAGTTTTTCTTAGGAAGTTTGAGTGCCCGGAGTTCATTTAATTTTCTAATTTTAATATGTAAAGGTAACAGCCATACCGGTTGATTGAAAATTAGTGTCAACAAATTTAAAATCATGTAAATACTTATGGTGAATATCTACCGTTTTACTACTGGTTTTATTTTGAAAATGAAACATTTAAATTACTAATCTAACCATTTTTATTATTGGAAGTAAATTATAGTACCCTTTCTATACAGTGGTCTGCAACTGGGGCTCGAACTCATGACAGGTTAGCCACTAGGTAAAGACCAAAACCAATAGGCTACCAGGTGCGTTTAATTCCCAGAAATCCAAATTAAATTTACAAAATTGAGTAATCGTGCTAAAAAATATCATTATAAGTTCGGACATAATTTCAACAAAAAACATCTTTTTAAATCGCAGTGATATAATTTCTTTTGTTATATCGTAGTACCTGATATAAAAAGTAGGTAAGTATAAGAAACCAACTCAGAAATTATTTTACCACTTATTAAAATTAATATGGTTGCTGCCCAAGGCCCTTGATATGATTTAATGCTTTCAATGTCTCTGGCGTATATATACGTCTCTCTCAACCGATGCATTAAATACATCGGACGTATATATACGTCTTTCTCAACCGATGCATTAAATACATCGGACGTATATATACGTCTTTCAAAAATATGATTCTTTCTCTGTGGTTTTTCAGTTAAACTATTCCGCGGACTTTGAAATGCAGTAAAATGACTTTGACAGTGTTTGCAAAGGAATTATTTAATTCAGAGAAAAATTTGATTATTTATGTATTTACTTTTCCCTCCATAACAAAGCATATGCGTACCTATGGTAAAAGCGTTGGCACTGGGGAGCGAAGCGCCTAACTTTTAATTGGTAGTTAAGGAATTAAAATAACAAAATCCATCAACTGATTTAAAAACTTCGGATGTGTCATTTATGCAATGTACTTATTTTAATGATCTTTTAAACTTAGTGTAATTCTTTTTCACATAGATATTTTTATCCATTTCCTTCCGATTCCACTAAAAGTCATATATTTTTTTCGTAAACTGCACAGAATGCATCTATAAATATTCTAACTGGAATCTTTCAATCAAAACAGTCCTTCCTCTATTCTGGTAAATGTCATTCCAACCATCATCTCGTCTAATGCGCGATAATGTGGCACATCTCTTCCTTCCCATTTTCTCTCACACACTCATCTCCATCTTCTTCTTCATCTGCTCTTCCGCATCATAATCTCTCTGGGAGGGATGCGTAACGCAATCTGCTCTCCTCCGTGAAAGTAACTTGTTTTTCGGCCTCTCCTTTTTCAAGTTCCAAGGTCGGCATTCTTATTGTTATTATCTGCCTCTTTTTACTCTGTCGTCTCTCATTACAGGCCGGAAGATAAAACGGCTTGCCAGAAATTAGTCGACGACGCTATCCATTAAATATGTAGATGAAGCGTCCGTCCTTATAAAAGTGTGTATAAATATACAAAGATGTATGGGCACTGTTTTTAATGGGTCTGGTCGTGGACGCTTTGACGAGGTAATTATTCGGGTAGATTTCTTTTCTTTTGTCGTTGAAGGAAATTGAAATTTCTCTTTTCAGGAATATTCTTACTTTAGATAGGGGTAGAAGGGTACATATTAATCGAAAATTTGCTTGTTTTAAATAAACATAAGATAAAAAAAATCTTATTTTTAATGAGATTTGAATTCAAACAAAAGGATAAAAAGTATTTATACTTTGATATACTTTCGCAAACTTAATAAACAAAGCATTTTTAAAAATAATAAAATTGTTATCCAATTCGAATAAAAATTGGTGCTTACGTATTATATCGGCGACTAATTTCGCCAAAACAAAAGACATTGCCATCTCGAAGTATTTCACCAAATGCTGTCATCATTATTATTATTGTGTTCGAACATGCATGGAATGGTTTCCACTATTGGCTATATATTGCTGTATTTGGCGACATATTTTGTTTTGATCAAATTAGTTGATTGAATAATTCGTAAGTGCGAAAGACTTTTGTTGTTTTACATTTGATCATCGTCTTTATTTCAATCCTCAGAGTTTTCAAATGATATGAAACTCCGAAAGAGAAAGAGTAAGTAACCCCTTAACTGTGTGTGCCGAAAAAAAATTTAGAAACTCACCTCCAGTGCCCCCTTTTTTCCCACAGGCGCTCGTTATTTCGCGGTTTATTGGGGAGAAAGAATCTCATGTTTTTCAACATAACAATTATTTAATGTTATTGTTAAAAAAGAAAAAAAATATTTAATTATAAAATTAAAATACAAAATTTAATGTCAAGAATTACAATTTAATAAAAAAAAATATTACTTATCTGTTGTGTGATATATACTTAAACATGGTGAACACATAAACCAACATCCCATTCAGTTCATTGACAGCGTACAAAGATACCGAATCGTCAGACTTATTCGTACAAAAAGATTAAAGCTCCAATTACACACAGTAAACGGAATTGAGAGCAAATAAAGTATAGAAATAGCACACTCACATGAAAAAACAAGAAACACTGCTTAGCTATTAATTTCATCTCTACTGGAATATGCCCCTTTCAAATTTTTCCCCACCTCTTCTCTGAAGTAAGTAAACCCTTTAGAAGCACTTTAAATGTCATCTTATTATATTACAAAGCCGCAGAACTAGTTTTAAACAGACTTGCACAATGCAAAAGGTCCTCCTTCCAAAGAACGAGTATACACGTTCTGGGCATTAAAGGTACAAGCTCAGCAGGACGTGTATACACGGCAATAATTAGCAATAACGTCATACAGAGTAATAATACAAGGTCTATTCACGATGTACCATATATTTTCATGTATAAGATGAGAATTTTGCAACTTCTTTTTATAATTAAATGATATCAGTTTGCATAAGGATCCGAGAAAAACGTTATTCAGAAAAAAAAACTTTTCTTTAATAATTATTTGTATATTTTCTTACTATCTCCGTTAGTCATGCGCAAGTGATATTCATCTTTTAGCTTTTTGAATGTTTTAAGAATATAGCTTTTATTGTAAAAGGGGTGAGGAAGTCAAATAAATCCTTCAAAATCAGCATTATAATTCGAGTTCCCGAATAGATCGTAACATTTTCATTCCCTCTAGGGAAAGTCTGAATGCATATGTTAGTAATGTAACGAGTTTACCCTCTAAGGCATGAGACATAGGTCGACGATCATCAACCGTATACGAAGTTCTCGTTCCACTTTTTTTCGGACAAAAAAATACAAGTGGCACAGAAAATAATTTTAATACAAGATAGAGTAATATAGGGAGAAAAAGTTCAAAATAACAAGTAAATGGAGAAAAAAAGTTTTATATTATTCTTCAGATAGAACTATCAGAAATAAAAACTATCGTCGTCAGTTTCATACTTCACAGCAGTTTGTCTGGAAGATATTCCATCCATTTTGCCCGCGTGGTTACATTTTCGACATTACGGTGATTTTTTTGTTCAATTTGGCTTATATACGGGATTCAAGTTTAATTTTGGGTAAATTTTTGATTAAAAAACTCCCCCTCGGCCTATGTGTGGGCCAGCGTATGGCTCTTGAGTTCGCAACTATTAACTGCTTAAAAGATATAGTTGTTTTATTGAAAAATACCATCTATTTCTATCTGACTCAAGGTCTCTCAACGACTCACTGTCAATAAATCACATATCACCAAACCACACTCACGTGATAAATATGACATGTGTTTTGACTTCTTTTCCTCTTTCTAGATTTCTGCACTATGCCAAAACGAGAGTGTTTTAAAGTTTAACAGATTTGAATCATCACCCTAACTACCTGATAGTCATTAGAGGTACTAACTGTATTAGCTGTAAGAAAGCTGGTCATGAGCTCCAGGCCGTTGCTTTTCATCATGTTATGATCATAAATGACTTCTCGTCTTGATTCAACGACAATCCACAATATTGTATAATGTGTTACTTTTTATTTGATTTTGGTTTTTAATGTACGTTTCACTGCAAAGCAACTCGATGGCTCTTGGTGAAGGACATCATGACTGTGAGCCACACTCAATTGACTTGAACGACATCTGAGTTGGCAAAACATTTTCTTTCAACTACCACCCCACATCAACTGGAGAACTTTCAGCTTCATAAGATTCAATGTTTATCAGCTCCTTTATACAGCGGGTCCTCAGTGGCATAAGGTTTCTAACTGGTCACCCGAGATAACTAACCATGACCACTTGGCTACCGCGGCCACTCATAGAATTGAAATGGATTTCAAAACTATCACATAGTGTAATGTAAAAGACAATACATTGAGGCATCTGCTCTTGACTCATTTTCATAACTTGGCGATTATTTAAATGTACGAACTCAGACACATTTAACTTCTGCGTAGCTTTAAATCAAAAGAGATTCCAATCAATTACTTGACAGAATCTCCATAAAATATCATTACATACATGTGAATATAATTGATTTTCCCTAATTCTGCGACTTGTAAAAGTTTATACTCCAAATTTAACAGCATCATAAATATTTTGTCATTTGTATGCAAATGCAGCTTAAGGTAGTATTGGAAAATGCGTAAGTATAATTTCAATTACAGAGACATGATTAAAAAAGTTCAACATTAATTGAAGTAGAAATGGATGATATTTCAGACAGAAAGGTGTCACAGAAATCTCTATACATTTCAATTTATAAAATGTGTACTATATTAATATTCGCGTATCTATCATTTGTAATACATTAATATTAATTTCTAAAATTTTTAATACATTAATATTAATTACTATAATTTGCAATATATAGAAATGTATAATTTAACGCTGGGAATATGAAGCGCGTAAGTTTTGGGAAACTAATTTCAAAATATATAATCAACGAATTTTAAATTAACCTTTACTAAATTAAATAATACGATATGAATATAAGTAATTTATATATATACTAGAGTACAAATTATGCTACATCTAACTAGGTTCCAGGATGAATTGTGTGTGTGAGTCTATGTGAGTGTGTGCATGTATGCATGTGTGTGTGTGTGAAGATACTCATATATATGCATTTGTGGTATTGTAGTTATGGAATATAAAAAAGAAAATCCTTGATATAAATGATATAATATATTTTAAATTGACTTCAGAAGATATAACTGAGAATAAACTTCGCTACAAGAGTAAAATACAAGAGAACGGATTATCAAAATACAAAGTTTTTATATACAGGGAAACACACAATATTAAAAATACAATTACGTGTTCAAGCGAAGAAAAATTAAAATTATTTATAGAAAGGACATCATTGCTTCCGGAATATTGAAACCCGTTTATTAAGGCATAAGTAAACATATAATGGTATTCTATGTCTAGGAATCCCCAATAAATCTAACCAAAATTCAAAGTCTGAAGAATCACTAATAAATCTACTAACATAATGTTTTTGATGCTCTAGAAAAAGACAAATTGAGGCGCGTTTCGAGATAGGATATTTAGATTTAAGAATAGTTATTATAAGTAAAAAAAGATTTGAATTTTGAGTAAACATTAAATTATATATATATATATATATAAATTATCAATGTATGTTTTGACTATACACAGAAAGCATTATTCATAATTTTTAAAAGTAAACGTAAGTTTAAAATATCTTGAAACTTAGAGTATAATTTTTGTTATTTTTAGCAAAGATACTATTCCCATTTGAAAACAGTAGCGTAGAAAGGAAAGTTGTTTTAATAGTATTTAAATGTTAACATGCCAACAACTTTTACTAGAGCATCCCACTTCTATTGCTTTTGAATGCTCATTGTGCCATATAATCGAAAGCAAACAGGATTTTCTCGTTTGCAATCGCTTCTCGTTCATCCGAATAAAACTTTACTTTCAATTTTAAGAGACTGTATAAATTCCGGATACTTCCATTTAATCCTACATTTCTTCGCCGCGAAATGGAAGAGGCTGCGAAATGCATGTAAAGAAACTAACAGGTTTTATGAAGTTCATGTTTATTAGGAAGCTGTTTTAAAGGTTTAACATTAGACCATTTTTTTATCTACATGTTTTATGTTTTTTTTAATGTGCTTATTTTTAAGTCATACTAAATTAATAAACAGGTTTAAATAGAGAAATACATGACGTTTAACTTTTACGATTTTTGATACTCAACTTATAATTTTCTGTTTGATCTTGAGAAATATTCAATGATTTAATGTTTTTTAAAACTAATCCACGAACATTTTTGCATCGACTATAAAACTATTTATAAAATTCAAAATAAATAATATTCTGAAAATTTCATGTTAATAAATATAATCTTAAGAGATTAATTTCTCAAATTAAACAATGAATGGAAAAATGATGTGCTTAATCATGTTAACCACCCAAAGTCAAAAAGACCGTGGTGCATTTATACTGTTTCGGCATTAACTGTTGCCAGACGAAAAACAAAACCTCCATGCAAGGCATGTCGCAAATTAGATGCAGATCCAATACACTGATATGCTTATTTTTCAGTGGCGGAAATGCATTAAGAAATAAAAATGGAGGCATATTACAGACATATGTTCTGCCGAACAATTCAAAGTTTTCTGTAAATTAATATTCCAGTATAAACACATTAAATTAATATTTCATACTTTGATGCATATTCAGTTCCATTCCACAGGTGAGGTGGAAAAGTAAAGGTGATTTCGAATACATTTAAAGAGGATCAATGTAAAATTTCTTGTAGAGTAATATTCCGTACATTTTGTATACATTGTTTCAATTAGTAGATCTTAGAATAGCCAATTTATATAGATTTTTCACATTGTAATGATAAAGACACATACTAACAGTTGCAACTATTATAATATGTGTGAAATCAAACAAATATACTTACATTATAAAAGCTAACAATGCATTTCTTTCCATTTTACAGAGGAAAGAAATGCATTGACATAAAATAAGTAGAATAAAAAAAATAATTCAAATCCAAAATAGATCAACAAAGAAAATTTTTATTTCAGTTAATTTAATTTAATTAATAAATTAATATTTGAAAAAACTGTTTTAATATCAAGTGCCATCCACTATTACTTTAAATAAAAAATGAATTTGAATTTGAGGGGATGAATAAAAAAATAAGCATTTGAAGCCAAGAAAAATCAGTTAGAAAAACTTACTGGAGCCATCTGAGGCAGTCGATTCTAACTTCATCAGGAATATCGTAGGATAAATTTAAAATTAAAAAGATTTAATTAATTAATTAATATTTGAAAAAGCTATAGAAGTATCAAGTGTATTTGAACTTGAGCAGATGAATAAAAATATTTTATTAACGATGAAAAGTTTAACGACATATATATATATATATATATTCATCTAACTCTTGTAGAGAAATTTTGACTATATATATATATATATATATATACGGAGGAAGTGAACTAATATTAGGAATAATTGAAAGGTGCCTTCAAAAGGTTTCCTAGTAATACTTAAATGTATTGTTTTATAAAGAAAATTTTAGTTTATTAGCTAACTTACATTATTTTAAAAAATGCTAAATAAATTTGTATCTCTACAATAAGATTGTTATTTTTGTAATTTTTAAATAGCACTTTTTCGAATCGAAAAATAATTGCAATAACAATTAATATTCCTTTAATTCCTAAATATTTCTATTGCTACGATTTCCATTCGTAATAATGTATCTAAGAATTAAAATATAATATTAGTTAGTTCTTATTTTAATCACATGTTCATTATATAATGAGTAAAAACCACCTCACTTCGAGAGAATCTGTGTATTTGATTAGAATTCATTTCATAACCATTATTAAAAGTCTAAAACAAGTGAATGAATTCCCAATACATTTTATTGAAAATCAGGAATGCATTTAAAACATTACTTAGCAAATATTATTTTCAAGAAATATCTATTTACAACAAAGTATGAAATAAATATCTGGAGATAAAACTAATACCGCGCGCGCGAGAATACTACAAATCATAAAATTCAGGCAATTACGGATATTTACGGATGTGTATGTTTTAATATTACGAAGTGGAATATTAAAATATACACATATTTATTTTTTTAAAAGATTGACAGGGAATATATTAGAACATAAATTAAATTATAATAATATCTAGTGCTGTTATTTGATTTTTATTTTGGTTTATCTTTATTTATGCCAAAGAAACAGCATTTCCTTTGAAATTTGGGTCATATTCAGCAATATGGGATTTTTAAAACTAATTTTTCTACTAAGATTATTCTTCATTTTTTTCACAACCACACATATTTCTTATTACTTTATTATTTTTATTAGAAAAACCAGAAAAACTGAAAACAAATAGAGATATTCAAGGATTTTTCTTTGTTTTTCTTTTATTTATTTTAAAAAGGGTAAGAAAGTAAAGAAATTCGTAGTAATTGACTTTTAGAGTTTCATAGAAAGGAAGCAATAATTATTAAAAAGATGTAAATAATATTTTTATTAATTATGTAGTTTGTTCATTGTTATGTTAATAAAAATAAACGAGATCATTTTGATACTAATTTTTATCATCATTAAGAACCATATGGCAATTTCTTTGTCCTTAATTAAAATGTAAAAAAAGTTAGCAAATATTTAATATTTTTTGTTGAAAAAACTGTGCAAATACAAGACAGTATAATTAATAATTTTTTTAAAGTTTAATATTTTCAGAAATTGCATATATTTTAAAATAAAATGCGTGTATACTAAATACTAACATGACATCAAAGCTTAAAACATTGATATGTCTTGAAAGTTTTATCTATTCATATATAGGAAAGAAGCCTCTCATTCATCACTTCATCTCTGGAAATATTAAACATGCAAATTTCAAATTTGAAAGCATATTTATTTTGTTGAGAAGAGATCAACTATTTAAAAAGAGCAATACGCAGTCATACAACATCTCGAGATAATAAAGTTGGTGGTCGAAGACGATTACATCAATACATGGGTCATAACATCATTTTAATATTTTAGAGAAGTGATTTCATTCTTATGAACAATTTACACTCTTAACAATATTTAAACCTTTTCCACACATTAAAACAAATTACTTGTGAATTACAGCTATGTTAATACGAGGGTGAGTCGGAAAATAAGTTTCCCCTGTCGACTGTGGTCAGAGTTGTGTATGAAAATCAAAACATAGAATGAGATATAAAAGTAAGACAAAACTTTATTTCCCATAAGTACCAAGTACATAGAGACATTTGTCATACAGCTTGAAAAGCTTCAAAACACCCTGCAGGAAAACTCAGGGCTTTAAATACTTAAGAAGCATTCACTTTTTCGTGGACCTTTCGGAGGTTGGAACCATCATTGTACTGTGATACCCTGTTGAAATTGAAAGAGGCGATTCGGAAAAAGCTACCTGGGCTTCTCAAATCTGGCACTCTGTTGTTAAATGACAATGCGAGACCACATTCGGCGACGGCAAAGCAAAGCCATATTGCAACTCTTGATTGGAAGTGCGTATACCATCCGCCATACAATCCTGATCTCGCACCAAGTGATTTTCATTTGTTTCCGGTTTTGAAGAAGAATCTCGTCTGAAGGCGCTTTGAAAACAATGCTGAAGTCAAACAAGCCGTTAAACGCATCTTCCGTATGCAAAGCCTTGAGTTTTTCCTGGAGGGCCTTTTGAAGTTTATCAAGCGGTATGACAAATGTCTCAATGTACTTGTTACTTATGTGGAAAAATAAAGTTATGTCTTATCGTTAATGTCTCATTCTATGTCTTCACTTTCATACACAACTCTGACCACAGTCGACAACGGAAACTTATATTCCGACTCACCCTCGTATATAGAAATAATAACTTATTTGGAATTTTATTTGTTTGTTTTGTAATGAAATAGCTATTCTTTTAAGCATATGTGTGGTTAATTCTTTAAAAATAAATACATATTTTTCTTTAAAAAATATTTTAATTTAGGTTTTAATAGATCGAAGTAATAAATATTTTATGTTTACTACAAAGTACATGTCTTGTTCAGTTTTTTTTAATTGTTTTAAATAAGGCTGTAAAATATTACAGTTGTCTTAAGTATCAATGGTAACGCATACAATAATATGACTCGTTGATTCGTTGTTATATAGTCTAATCAGTCTGATCCAGTGCTTCTCAAAGTTACAATATTTGCGACCCCATAATTAGTCATCATTTTCATCGCGCACCCCCCCCCATACAATAACACTATAAATTGACGCGCTAAGGCTACAATACGACTTTAAGCTCTTAAGTACCATTGACGTTTTTTAACGTCTCTCTCAGCCAGACTGTTAATTGCCCCGGGCGTATAAATGCGTCTTTTTAATGTACGATCTTTTCTGTGCACTGCTATAAATAAAATTATTCCGAAGGCTTTGGAATGCAATAAAAGGACCTTGACAATATGCTTGAGAATGATTTACTTATTTCAGATTATCTGCTTATTTATTCCTTTTCTACCCCTCTTCTACAGTACATACAGTTGTCTACGTGGAAAACAGTTGGCGTAGGGGAGCGAATCGCTTAACTTCTAGTCGGCATTTAAGGGATTAATCATAAACTATACTAATTATCAAGATAATTGTTAATTTTTGTATATAATTGTATGTATAACAATCTCATGGAGTCACTAGTAATTATTAAACATCTTCTTAACTTAAAATTGTTATATTAATTATAAAAAAAACATTGTGCAGTACTGATACATTTATAAATATATTATGTCAGTGTAAATGTGTATTTTATTTTTTATTATGTCAGTGTAAATGTGTATTTTATTTTTTATTATGTCAGTATGTATTTATTACTTTCAGTAAATTAATAATTTTTTAATCATCTTTTATTTTTAAATTTTCAATATGCTCGCGCACCCCTCGTAGAGTTGTCAAGCCCCCTTAGGGGGGGTGAGCCCCACAGTTTGCGAAACGCTGGTCTAATCTAGTTTAATTCATTTAAATTGATGATTTGTTTTTAAATTCGTTCAGTTCTCTTACGTCTACTTCGATTTTTCCTCAAGTATAGGTATGTGGTTGGTGCAGTCGAGAGGATATGATTGTGAATTGCTCGAAATAATGTGGTGTTTTTGAGAATTTTTATTCACTTATTTCACCTGATCTGGCCGCAGTCTAGACGAGGTCCATGGAACCAAGAATCCTTACAAAATCATAAACATGAAAAAGATTCGAATACATGCATATATTGTCAAAAGCCGCACAGTTTCACAGATCTTCTGGAGAGCAATGTACCGAGTTAACAGTTGGTACACATCAAATGAGTTTGTCTACTAACAAAGGAGAGGCCTTTTGCGTGTCCACTTGCAAATTTGTAAATGGTGAACTGAATGATTGTGTCCTTGATGGTAACGACACTCCATCTGCGGTCTATCTATTGTACGAGGTAGGATTCAAATTTCCCAGATTGAGTCCATTATTTAAAAAACATTACCAATTAAATTGCTGAAACACTTCCTCCTTCAAAATAAGACTCTTATGCAACAACACACTTTTCCTATCGCTTTTAAAGGTCATCGAAGCATGCTTGGAATCCGATTTTCGTGATGTCCCTTAATTCAGCCTGCGCTGATCTTTCTAATTCATCTTCAGATTGAAATCAACGACCCTGCAAGCAAAATTCAAGTTGAGGAAATAGGCTGAAATCGCAGTGGGTGAGATCAGGGAAGTAAGAAAGACGTGGCAAAATAGTTTTTTTCATTTTCACCCCGTCATTTGTAGCATGTTCCTAAGTTCAGCCATAAAAACCTTTTCAATGCTCTTAACGGAGCGGAAAGTCTGCGGACGTCCAGATAGTTCGTCGTCTTCGACACTTTCCCTGCCTTTCCTGAAGCGTTGATTCGACTTAAAAGCATGCGTTTGCGATTATGTATGATAGCTGTTCATATGCTTCAACATTTAGTATGTCTCTATAGTACTCATTCCGAATCGAACACAAAATATGATATTTATTTTCTGCTCTCTAAACGCCATTTCTTTCCATCGCCCCCCGTTTACTTAATGCATCGTTATAAAATGCAACGGCCCGACGAGCCACCACCCACTCGATTAAGGAAAAATCAATTTTAGAAAAAGGGGAGAATTTAGTAACACAGAATCGTTGTCGCAGTCTTTCTACTACAAACATATCTCCCGTTATCGGCTCAGTCCGGGAACTTTTGAATCCTACTTGGTATTAGGGATGAGTCAGTAGAATTTCTGCAGCTGTCAATTCCAGATTCTTATTTTGGAACAGTTCTCAGAAAATGTCTAGTTGTTTCTTGACAACTTGGACCTCAGTGGCATCTTCCTAGTTCAAAAGGCATCCCATTTCATTTCCATGAAATACACTGTGAGACCGGATTCATTGGAAACTCATTTAGTGCTGCTTTGTAAGCTCTTAAGAGTGTAAGCTTTCTGAGAATGAAAACAGGAGAGAATCTGGATTAAGGAGATTGAGTTCTCAAACCACAGAATATCAGACGTAAAAAGGCCTTAAGCACGTTAAATTTGTCGAGATCCAAGGTTTTCATGTGGCATGAAGGAAGTTTGAAGAGTAGAGTGCTAGTAAATATGCTGTCCTATTCATTAGATCATGATTCAAAATGGCAAAGCCCATCGCTAATAGTTCTCGCGTTGATTTTAAGTACAAAGTTAATAAACAAGAAACTTCAATCAACTACTCCTCAATTCTATTTAAAAACGTTACAACAGTTGGGTTATGTGTAACTTACACCATACTAAAACTGAGAGTTGCGTATCATACTTGGAGCGATTTTCGATGAAATCTGAACTCTTGTCTGCACTTTTATTTGGTTTTGTCGTTATTTCCTTATAACACAATTTTTCAATGAATAACAGAAAGTATCTAAATATATATATATATATATATATATATTGCTTTAATGTTTATTAGCGTCACTCTTAAAACAACACGAGGGCTATTGGAAACCAATTTCGTGTTTTTAAACCTTAGTCCAATCGCAAGGACGACTCCTGAGCTCCGGTACCCCATCTCCTTACTTCCACACCACTTTAAAGTGAGGACTATGGGCCATGGAAGATTTGTCGTGCATAAGACTTTCTACATGGCGAGTTTAATGACATGGCTCGAGCGGGGGGGGGGGAATACTCGAGAAGGCAGGTCACGATTTCGTGACCTTGAGTACCCCAGGTTACTATGCCCACAATATATAAATCACACTAGAATGTAAATATCTTAAATCAGGCTCCTTCTATGAGACTCAAACCTTGTTGGAACTGAAAAAAATGATACTTTCAGTTAGCCGACAGAATAAATTTCACAACGCTAAATTCAAAAGTTTCTGTAAGAAAAAAGTAGTTAAAAATTTAATGCTCACTTTTCAAAACTAACAGAAAATATTAATAATGATAGAACTATTTTAATTTTATACAATAAAATGTTCTAACTGGAAAATTGAAGGATATAAATATGAAATCTTTGAACTAGGTAAACTTCACACGCTGTTTGAACAAATACATTCGGTCTTCCTTCCTAAAAGTTTGCGTATTAAGTTTCCTAACTTTAATTTCCTTGAGTAAATATTTCAACCAGAAGCATAGCATGTAGAATCAGAATACATTTAACTGAATAATTCAGAACGCAGCTGGTAAGTTGGTTTAACTTTTAATTAATGTTGCATCCAACTGAAAGTTTCTAAAACAGCTCAAAATTTGACAGAATGTGAATTTAAATTCTTCCTTGCTGATATTCTCATTCAATATAAAAGCTTTATCTCAGTACTAAAAATAAAGTTGATATTTATTGATTTAAAATTATACATCCATTTAAATATCAATCATAGAAGACGTTTTGTATAGATTTTTAAAGACTTGTACATCTTAATGTGTCTGCAAAAACCTTACCTTTATCAACTTGACTGATGTACCTATCTGTAACAGCACTGAAGAAACTAAAGCAGGTTATTTCGCAAATAAATCTTTCAATTGTTGCCTTTTTTTATTTGTACACATTTAGAAAGCTCTGAGAGATTTTACTAAGTACTTATTAATGTTATAACTCTGCTTCAAATTAAAATAAAATTCTCATTTTCAACATATATTTTGATTCAAATACACAGGTAGTTTTATAAATCGTCGCAGCAATGTTGATCAGATCTAATTTTCATAAACATTCTTGAACAAAATATTTTCTTTAGATTCACATATAAACATATAAATAACATATAAAAATCATACAAATAAACATATAATAAACACATAAATAAACATATAAATATTCAGAACCACAATTTAGGTGACTATCAATATTAACAAATAAATGGAAAGGTAATTTAGATAGGAAATATAATTCTTTAAAAACTATATTTGATCTAGTTCGTGAGTTACATGTATTTGAATACTATTAGTTCTATAACATTTTATAAACATGTGTAAAAATATATATGTATCAAAGACCCCTTTAAAAATTATCATTGTAATTGTTAGCCAAATGTGATAGCTCCACAATGTCTCATGCTGGGTGGGTGGGAATAATTTCAAAATGGTTTTGCAAATTTTAATATATGTCATGGTTTTATTTCAAACATTCTTTACATTTTGGGGCATATAATTTGAGAAATTAAAATGATAATTAATATTTTATTGAGATAATTTATAAATTAATATTTCTACACAGAACCGTATAAATTATCTTAGCAAACGTCATTGATTCTAGACCTTTAATTCAAGAATGTGTGTGTGTCTCCTATTTACCAAGAAGTACTGGGACACACGGGACAGCAATGATGAATGACGATCATGCGTGTGCTTAGAACAGGGGTGGCCATCCTAAATGACCTTGTAGGAATGACCTTCAGAAATACATTGTAATCTCGCGGGACACGTATAAAAGCATATATACATCTTTGAATCAAATTTCGACACACAAAAAATATTTATCAGAGTAAAAATTTAAAACGGAATTAAATATAATTATCATTTTCATATTTTTTCATGTATATAAACATAAATAATATATTAAATATAATGTAAAGATCAAATAGTGTTTAATGTATTTAATTAGTGAGGCATTTGTTTCTCAACCCTTTCACTTAGTTCTCTCAAGTCGATCGCAATAAGTGTAATTAATGTTGCAGGTTTTTGTCTGTCAGGTTTGAGAGAGATTTATATTTGATAAATTTCATTTTAGATAAAAACGATTCATTGGTGTAAGTTGACCCAAAAGTATACACAACCTTTAGTGCTAGATCACGCAAATTGGAAAATTTTTAAAATGCCGCAATGCAATACTACCCAATTTGAAATGTGTATAAAAACAGAAGCAAGGTCATAACATTTGTTACAAAACACTACGCTAAAGACATTAATATTGCTCAAAACGTTAGTATTTTGTGAAGTTGTAATGAATCTCTCGGCCCGTAAAATTATTCAAGGTTGGCGGCATGTAGGCAACGGGTTAAGACTATCTCTGGTTTAGAATAATCTGGGGTGGCGCGCTTATACGGAGGACAGAACCCGGGACCTTTGGATCCGAAACCGAGTAACTTAACCATTACACCAAAATGATCACCATGGTGCGGAGGTTGTTACTGGCTTATATAGATGGTATCGATACACACTTCCCTACCAGTGAGTTGGTTAGGCGAATTCGTGTTAAGAGAACAAAATGCATGTTAATACCTAGTAGTTTGTAGGGACTGTTGTATAATTTCGTGTCAACCGATATCTCGTCTGCTTTTTTGCGTTAAATGTACTTCACTGTATGTGCCCTTAAAGAACCCATAAAACTAATAATAAATTCCTATTAAAAACGCAAAATTCTGTTAAACATTGCAACGTTAAATGTCAAAAATTTCACCCTTTGCATGCAAATAAATAGAATCCATATATAACTTCAAGTGTTCAATCATTAGAGGCTTGAAAGAGCCAGTTTCTTGATTAGAATTTACTGTTTTCTCCATCCAAAGCGGTAATGTATTTTATAACGTCACAGGATTTATATGAATGTAAACCATTTTATTGTAGAAACTATTTTCTTGCTTTTAGAAAGAAAATACTGCCTCAAAATTAATCGTGCGTCAAAGTAAGTTATTGGCAAATCACGTAGAAGGGAAATAAGCTTGTAGAGTGTTTAACCGTTTAAATAATACATAACATGTCAGCTTTATTTAAAGTATATTTTAAACAATAAATTATCTTCTTGAGTAGTGATCTAGAGAAACTAAGCTTTTCAATGTAATTAGTGTTTAAACTTTAAGAAATAAATATTATTCGAAACGTTTTGGAGTAAAGTTTAAAGAATTCTAAAAACTTCCTAGTTGAAATCCATTAGCATAGGTACAAAACTTTAATTCTCAGAATGGCATTTCATTAACTGAATTGTAAATAATATATCATTTCTAAATTGATACATATTATCCCTCCTTTTGCAATCATATACACACAATTAACATACATTCAAATATATTTAATATCTGACATTCTAAAATTTTGATCATTTGAAAAACTGAAATTTCAAAACCCTTCTTATTCCTAAATTCAGTTTACTTTACTTTTATCTCTTCTTTCCCCCCTTATTTCCATTTTCTTAATGTTCCACAAAAATTAAATTAGTCGTTTAGCAATAATTCTGCAACACCGGTATGTGACATTGGAGAAAAATTGTCTTTGCGAAAACGATGTCAGTCCGGTGAAAATGGACGATAATAGAATTAATTTTCTTAACTCTCTCTACGCCTAATATTGTTACTTACCGAAAAACTCCGGGAATAAAAATATTAAATTAATTTCAACTGGATTATATTGAAGGGATTAATAAAAACAAATATATTTCTAACCTGTTTTTCTTCGGTTAAAAAACAACAATATTAGATTTCAGTTCTAATACACGTGGTTTTTACTTGACTTCCACCCCCCCCCCTTTATTCAGAAAATAAAAAAATTACTATATAATTAATTTGTAAGCTTTATTTCTATATTTTACACTATGAGTTAATTTGAAGAAATTTAAATGCACTATTTCATTCTATGAAGTAATTCTGAAAAGATTTAGCTCAAACTTTTGTCACCTATGAAGTATTTGCATTTATATATATATATATATATATATATATATTTTAGGAACATAAGTTGCTTTTTGAATTTCTTTGAAGTAAATATGGAACAACTGCATTGAATAGGCTTATAATTTTGAAATCCTGACTGCCACTTTCTTAAAGAAAACTTAAAAATATGTCAACCTTGCTCAATAATTATTAAAGGGAAAAAAATACATAATATAATAAAATATAAATCATTAAAAATTATTTTGAAAGTTATCAAAAATTCATTTTTAATAATTCCTGGCTGCTTTAAATCTCTTAAAATTCACAATACACTTACAAAATAAAAACCAAAGATATTCAAAAATACGGATCATTAAAAAAAAATTGTACAATCTATAGGCCGTCTTGAAAAGTATAAGCAAAAATGAATTTCTTGTAAAATTTCATATAGTCGCTTAAATATACTTCTACATAGAGTTTGATGATACTATTATTATGTAATATTTGACAATGCGTACACATACATTTTATTTTTAACGAGTAAGATTATAAAGATTTGGAATTATAAACACACGGGTATAAATTCATTAAGGCTGTCTTCGGCAAATGTACGAAAAATTGAACTAAATACGGAGCATGTTTTTATTTTTCAGGAAAATTGGCAATATTGTGTATATATATAATTCATAAATTTGTTCATAATATGTTTTAAAAATTTCAAAATATTTTATAATTATTGAATGTTTCTATTTAGTAAATTGATAGCTCATTTAGCATTACGGTATAGGAGAAAAGGCACACACATACATTTTATATCAGAAAAAAAGTCAATTCCGATAAAAATGCATGTAATTATAAAATAAGTGGTTATGTACAAGATAGTGAAGCCAGAATGTAATATTAGTATCGCAGTTCTTTTATACCAAAAAAATATTCCGAATTCAGGTCCTATTTTTTTAACATTAATCAAAGGCAGCCTTAAGGCTGTCTGAAAAGGCTGAAATGAGAAAATACAAAATAAATTTTGGAATCTCAATATATCAGGGGAATCGAGTTTTATTAATATTAAAGCGGTAAGCAATAAATTAAAATGCAGGAGAAGCTTATTAAAAGCTTATACATCAGCCCAAGACAGACAGAGACACACACACACACAAAGAGAGATTAATTAGTTAATTTTACAGAATATGAGAATGGTTAAAAATGTCACTCAGGAATTAATGTGGTATATAATGTAATCGTTGTGCTTCAGAATTCATGGATTAACTACTAATAACAGGGTTTCTAGCACCTGGAACAGTGCATAAAAAGTCATCGATTTGCTTTGAAATGCGAAGTTAATGTATGGCCGTATTGCATGGCAGTCATAGACGTGAACTAATGACTGCCAACATTTCCGCGAGCCATGGGCTCGAGCCTGAGGATCGTTCTTCCGCAAGTAGCGAGAAGGTTGACTTTCCTGCCAATACTGCAATTGTTTACACATTTCCAGTTGGTCCAAATGTCATTGGCACTTTTTTCTGTCTACGTTGGGGATAATCTCTTGTGGACATGGCTGGTCAAGTTGACGCTTGTACCGTTGACTTTGAATCACTAATCGAGATTTATTGGGAATGTCTTGTGGTGGTCTTCACCAAAGGACCCATTTCCTGTAGGGAACGAATGACGTCTCCACAGTCAAGCAGTTTCGCGTGAGAACGTATCCCGGACTGAACACCACGCTGATTGAGTGAGTGGATATTAACGTCACACTGTTCAGCTACACAAAAGCTTTTTTTTGGTGACAGACATCCTAATTTTGAACCATGGTCAAGTGACGAGGATGACACCTAAATTGGCACCCCCTATCCTAGCTACCACGCCACACAAACGGGAGGACGTTTCAGCTCTCGACACATTTAACGTGCATCGTACCCCTACACGACAGGTCTTTAGTGGTACCGGGCTCGAACTCGTGATAAGCCAGCCACGATCTGATACCTTGACCACTAGGTTACCGCGGCCACTGGACACCCCGTGCTGATGTCCTAAAGGAAGTCAGCCTCTGACCTTCCTTGATTTGCCGATATGTAAGGTGACCGGTGCAGTTCCCACGACAGCCGCCGTTTTCGAAGCACACCACGTGAGGAGGACTTGGCCCAGTAGTAGAATGGTTTTCCCGAATACGCCCAAACAGAAGTGACTCTACAACATGTGTCACTTTCTTGGGCGGGACGTATTCCACTTTCAAAGAGACTCTCGAATCGCTAGGAAACTAGAAGAGACACCAACACTGATACACAGAGACATTGCTACAAACTTCTGTATTCCAACAGTTTCTTCAACAGCCTTACCAGCACCTGAACCCCAGAATTTCCAGCTCGTCTTAACGCACCTTTCATAAGGAGAAACCCACGGCCTTAGCAGCGAATTCTACAGCTCTGCCAGAATGCAAAATCAACCAGTAGCGTTAGGCTATGCTACCAACTAATTTTCATTTCCTAGCTCACTTCTGAAGAAACTCTGGCAGATATGTTTACTTGAACGATCAACCTAACGGTCTAATACTACTCTAATGTACGCCTTAGGCGTCTGGGACGAGAAGGATTCAATTTCGGACCAGTCATTAAGAGCTTTTATTCATATCCTTTTTTTTATGCAACGTGGAACAAGAAAGTCCCTGCTTCTAGCTGTATTACTTTTAAAGCTGTATTACTTTTAAAGTATATAAGGTTTGGTAAGGCACGAAGTTGGTGCGAAAAGGAGTTTCAAATAGTGAGATGCCAGTTCAACAATCCAGTACATAGATTCAAAACTATGAAGTCCTTCATGGAATTACATTTCTTTAAATTGCAACTTTAATAACTAATCAGTCAAGAAGAGTTAACGCTCGTTCAATCAAGCAAACAACAGTGTTTAACAGAATATTGTTGAATTCACGTATTTGTTTATTAAATTTAGTACAATCACATTATTTAAAAAGTGGGGAATGTTTATTTGTTCAAAATATGACATTATAATAAAATATTCAATTATTTTGAAACAGATTTTTTATAATATTGACGCAACAAATAATGAATTTTGAAAATTAAATAAAATTTAACACTTAATAGAATTTTATTAAAAATATTTATTCATAATTGTATGAGTGATTGCAAAACAATTGCATTTATAAATGTGATTGCATTGCAGAGAACTCAAATTAATATTTAATTTGAGAACATTTAAAAGTACTCAAAATAATTATTTTATGAAATAAAATTTTTAATTTGTAGCTGTTCCTTCGTCTAGACATACATTTTACAATAAGTCATTTTAGGATTACAAATATTTTTATATAGTAACAAAATATACTTTAAGTTATTTTTAAAGAGAATGAAATAGTAGTTCTTTATTATGGATAGGGCAAGTGAATTTTTATTTTATGTTTTAAATTCTTATAGTACAATAATACGTTCAATAACAGTTTATTTTATTTACTATAGGTTTCTTATAAAAGTTTTCTTGCATAATATGAGCCCAAATTATGAAGATATATCACAGCTTATAACAAAAGAAGAGGACTTTCAATTTATAGTATTTCAAAGGGTATTAAAATTTCATAAAATTGCAGAAGAGATTTTCTGTTTTACTTCAGCGAAAAATCAATACTCTATTTATAAATTGTATTCCATTCCCAAACTTATTTCAACAGAATTTGTGCGTTAAGTGTCGGTTTTACACACGAAATAGCAATTATTTGTGTTATCTTATTCTATTGCGATCTTTTTTTCTTTAACTGTCATTGCACCTTTTAAGAACTGATACTTTTCTAATTTTATTTAGGTAACATATATTTTGGGAGATTTTAATGTGATTAAGCAAAATGTTTTTATATTTTCACATAAAATTGTACTTGAACACACTTTGAAGAGATAAACAATTAAAAGTCATCGAGAGAAAAAAAAGTATACTAATTTGCATCAATTAATTTGTATTGCTTAAAAATTAGTAAACATTTGTATATATAATTTCAATATGATGATTTTTTTCATAGTATATTTACAATTAAAAATTCAAAGTGTATTAAAAAGCATTATCTTCTTAATTATATAGAATTAATCTACATTTTGAAAAAAGGTCCTTTTTATAAAGAAATAATTTAATACACTGATTTCAAATAACTTAGCAGCAAAACAATAGAAAAACACTGACGTTTTGCTTCTATAAAGTAAACCCTTAAATGTATAATGTTGGAAATTGTCTACACACATTCTAGTTATACTTAATTATATTTAAAAATCTGAGTGTGTGAGCTTCCAAATGTATGTTGATAACCATAGACAGTAAATCATGCACGTAGGAAAAAATATATTACTTTTGGAGTTTAAGTATTTTCGAGCCATTTGAATGTGGAGGGTGATAAAGTTTTGAGTGTTTCTTGGAGAGATATTTTGAAGTATATAATAAAAGAGTGATTTATTTAATTTAAAAAAATACTTCCCCTATGTTCTCAGGTAAGCTATTAATGACTGATACTGCTTTTGAAGATTTTATTGAATATATGCTAGATTGTTGGGTTATACTGTATGCTGCCAAAAGTCTACATAAAAACCTTTTTGAAAATAAATACTCAATATTTTTACTTGAATTTTTTTGTTTTGTTTATATTTTACTATGTTTTTCTTAAGACTAAATTCTTATAAAGAACAATTTCTTAAAACTCAAAAAAAAAATCCATATCTTAAGAGTTAAATCGAATTAAAATACTGTATACTTTTGTTTCTTCACCCCACGAAACATTTCTTCTGTATTTTTCCAAAATGTTCCCAAAACAAGTTAACTTCCGGAGTGAGAGGGGAATTTATACTCCCTATAGAAATAAAGATGGATGTTTCAAGTCGACAGTTCCCATCTTTTCACCCAAAGTGGATTACACAGTACTTGAAGATTTGTGAAGAATGGCAAGAAATAAAAGGGAGTGTGAGGAGTACGGTTCTCTTACTCACCCCATCATTGGCAGGGATCAAAACAGCACCCAGAATATTCCGCGATTTTCCCTCCCCCTCGAAAACCTTATTGATTCAATACATGTTCTTCGTCCCCCTCCAACCCTTAATGGTTGTTGGGTCATTGGAGTTCCTGAAGAGAATGGGGCATGCAATCTTGTTAGGGGTTGACTGGTCTACTCCCCTCGTGGTAAAAGAAGAATTTGGAAAATTGCATCCCATTCCTCTCTGGAACATTCTTCCTTATTTAGTATAGACAAATTGAACGTAGTTTCAGAGGGGAAGCTCTCAGCTTTAGCACTGTTGGCATTTTATTATTGATCCTCTCATCTGTTTTGCTAGTTTTAAATCTTATCAATTTGAAACATTGATAAAAGTTTTATCAGATTTTAATATTTAAGAACTTCTGTGACAATAATATAGCTTCTACAAGTTAAATATTTTATTATCTAAAAAAATAAATTATTTCTAACACTCGGCTAGACGCGCTTCAAAAAGTCCCTTTCATAGGTACCGTGGCATCTCTCAGATGCATCAACTCATACTTACGTTTGAAGATGATTTAATCATTTTATTGGTAAGATTTGTCATTAAAATTTTCTTGACACAAAGCAACATTTAAAATATAATCAGAAATTTAAATATTTAACACAAAAAATAATAGTTAGTTATCACTGTCACCACTGCTTACGTTTAAAGGTGTACCCTGTTGCAGTCTTCACAAATCATTTTACAATGTTCAAAGCGCATGGATTTTTCCTATAATACGTCAAACATTTTAATAATCCGCAATGGTACCTAATCCTTCAAGTTCTTGGTGATATTTATCTTGGTTTTTCGTCTTGAATGGGGGTGTTGCATATCAGATATTTCTTCAATGCGGAGATTAAAGGAATGAGGCAGATGAATGTTACACTTAAACCGTCTTTGCAGGTGCTTTTTCAAAAGTTGGTGACATATTTTGTTCTAGATACGTGTGTGAGGATCTGAGTAACTTTGATTCTCACATATATATTTTGAGAGTGTATTCCAGCTACATTGAGTATTAAATAAAATAGTCACTGGATAGTAGCTCGGCACCTCTCAGATGCATCTCAACTCCTAGCAAAAAACACTATCATGCGCAAGTTTCAAAATACTTTGTTCGGATAATTTTCGAATAAAACTGAAGACTATATTCTATTTTACAAGAAAAAAATGAACGAAATAGTACAAAGTCATAAAAACTGACGCTGTAGGGCACAATGCATCTATTAGATTCAATGGCCTCTGTCATCCGAAATGTGAAGGAATCACCCTCTTTTTTGAAAAATAATCCTGGGGCGAGTGACGGAAGGCAGATAGAAGAAGGCGTGATCCACTGTGTCGATGCAGCTTTCAAACTATTTTTAGTATGTATCTGAGATATTCGCGCGTGAAACCTTTTTGCGATAACTTCATTTTAATTTAATAATTGTATGTCTTTATGAATATATTCATCAAGTAATTACTGAATTGCTTGAATTAAGAAGTTTTTCCGAGAGGAGTGTTTTGATTTCATGGCTATTCTATTAATTTTATTGGCAATTGTTTCATAAAAAATGATACATGATAAAAATAAAGTATGTCGTAAATCCCTTTGATGTTTTACCCAAAATACTCATTTAAACAAAAGGTGTTCTACAAATTCTTATTATTTTGTATCATTAAATATTTTAATTCGATACTTGGAGTAAAAACGTCAGATTGTGATTTTTTTTTTATGTTTAGAATTAGGATTGGTAGTGGAATCTTTTCGTAAGAATATTGGGCGCTTACGCATTAAACCGTTGACAAATTTCGCCAAATCAGAAAATTATCACCACAGTCTGTCATCGTTATTGTTATGTCTCAACATTGGCGCTGGAATGGTTTCCATTATTAGCTACATATCAAAACATTTGACAACGTCTTTTATTTTGAAGAAATTCGATGTCCATATAATATAAAAATATTGAATATTGTTACAGGAAAGCATTATTTTCTATAGCTAAAATGTTCATTATAATTCTCATTAGTAATTAAAAATAGAACAATTCTTTCATGTAATTAAATACTTCATTGTAAAATATAATTAAATTATGAATTCATTGAAGATTTTACTACATTGAATAATGAGTTCTAATACACATTAAATGAAACTAATCCTCTAATCTCTTCTAAGAAGTTTCGAAATCAGGAGAACGTAGTTTCAGGATCTCAAGTACCGCTTTCGTCATTTGATAGTAGCTCAGAAAGATGAGAACTATCAACAAAACCCTTACGTATTTTCTAGTGTGACAATAATTCAAAGCAACGTATTAGCAAGTCAGATTCTCTTTAAAAGGATTAAAGCTTTTCTAAGCATACACTATCTAGCCAAAAGTATCCGGACACCCCTTAAAAAAGTGGTTCTTTTGAGTGACGCAATTTGATACCTAATTGAAAGCTATAAAGGTAATGGTAGTGGTTTTTCAGATTGTATTTATGCGTTTGCGAGGCAATGAGTAGTCTTAGTGAGTTTGATCGTGGCAGTATAGTGGGATGCCACCTTTGTGGGAAATCAGATCGTGAGATTGCGGACATTCTACAGAAGCCTAAATCCACTGTGAGTGATGTAATTATGAAGTGGAAACGTCGAGGCAGTGAAACGGCAAAAAAAAAAAAAAAAACGAACCGGTAGGCCGAAAATACTTGGTGAACACAGCCGCAGAACTATGAAAAGGGTAGTGAAACAAAATCGCAAGTCCTCGTTGGTGGAAATTTCTCAGGAGTTCCAAAGTTCATCAGGAATTAGTGTTAGCAGCAGGACTGTCCGTCGAGAGTTAAAAAACTTGGGATTCCATAGTAGTGTAGCCGCTCATAAGCCAAACATCACTCCACAGAATGCGAATCATCGATTGCAATAGTGTAGAGCTCACCGTCATTGGCCTGTGGACATGTGGAAAACTGTTCTTTGGAGTGATGAATCTCGCTTTACAGACTAGAAGTCGGATGAACTCGTCTGGGTTTGGCGGATGCCAGGTGAACGTTTTTTTAGTGACTGCATTGTACCGACTGTTAAGTTTGGTGGTGGAAGCATAATGGTGTAGGGGTGTTTCTCGTGGTTTGGCCTGGGTCAGTTAGTTCCTGTGATTGGAAACATGAACTCTGAGTTGTATGTGGACATTCTGGACAATGCTACACTCCCAACTCTATGGCAATATTTCGGGGAAGGCCCATTTCTCTTCCAGCAGGATAACTGCTCCATTCACACATCGAGGCTTGCAGAGACGTGGTTTGACGAAATGGGTGTTCAAGAACTGGACTGGCCTTCTCAGAGTCTCGATCTAAATCCCATAGAACACCTTTGAGACGAATTAGAGCGCAGATTACGTAGCCAGCCAAATCGACCATCCTCACTGCAAGTACTCACTTTAGCTGTGATGGACGCCTGCAAGGCAATTCCTATGGTCACCTATTAAAAATTGGTGGAAAGTCTTCCCAAACGTGTGCAGGCTGTCATCCATGCAAAAGGGGGACCAACATCATATTAATATGTGCCTGAGGACGCTCTAAGTCTATACCACTGGGTGTCCGGATACTTTTGGCCAGATAGTGTATTTAATATACAATAAAATAGAAAACTTTAATGATGAAATAAAATATATTACTTAAGTAATAAAAATTTATCCAGGACAAATTAATTTATTAATTGTTAAACAGAATGCAGTTGAATTCAGCCACTTTGGTTTCTGTGGCAAGTCTGTTTACAGATGGTGCTTGGGTTTTACTCTTAAAGTGTTTAATTTTATGAGTAAATTTTATGATTATGTGTGGGATATTTTTAAAAATTAACTTGTAGATTAGGAAGTTTTTCTTTTTCACTTTTGCAGGTATTATTCTTTTTTTATTTACCCATAAATTTTTACTGAAAAAAACTGCTGTCGTTTCAAAGAAGTTCAACCTGAAGGAAACGAAAAAATCGGGGCACCATTTGAAATGTCGTTTTTATCTCTGAACGCTGTTCCAAGATAGAAGTGCAACATCTTCGTGTATCAGTTGCATAACGTTAATGAGTTTTTAATAAGAAATGCAATAAATAAATTTCTCTTAACAAAACTATTTATAAACCTGAGCAATTTAATGTCACGTTATTTGATTTGGAAAATTCACCTAATTTTCATATTAATTTGCTTTTCAATGTCTAGACATGTTTTAAAGCGATTTCATTTTAATTTTTCTAATATAAGTCTTTCTTTTGCATACTAGTGTCCTTTTTCACCAAATGGTTACAAACAAATCATATGAAAATGCATTACGCATATAAAAATGCAATCTGTGTTTAAAAAAAAAATACAAAATTGCAGAATTTTATGCAAAAGTTAACTTTTTGACCTTAACAAAACAAACTTCAAAATATTTTACTCTAAACAATAAGTATTATAGGTATTAAATGCAAAACATTCTAAACAAATAAAGAAAACATTTTAATAAGTAGCAATCAAATTTTAACTTTCTTTTTTATGAAGGAAAAAAATCAATTTTTAGAAAACTTACACTATAAACATTTAGTCATTAAGTTTGATGTTATTTGAATTGGATTTGCAGTTTTCTTACCTTTTTTGTTTTTATTGTCTCTACAAACAAAATATTGTTCTCTTTGTTCAAAATAGTTTAAATAGCGTCCTTTCAAAACTTTTTTCTACCTGAAAATCTATATTTATATTCATATTATTCCGATAAAAAAGGTAACCCATTCCATCAAAAAAGGTACGATTATCTGTAAGAAGTTTCTCTGTGTAAGTACGAAAATTCTAACATTAATCATTGGAAATAGATTGAAGACAGATATTTTATTGGAGCTAAATAGAACATTGCCCTAAATTTCCATTCAGTTTTCCTGGAACAATAATTTCTAGTTTCTCTCGATAAATTGGAAACTTCCGTTATTGTTGAAGTACTATTCATAAAGTTAACAAACTCCGTGTACATTCAAAAGGTTTTCCCATCCAATAATTTTAAAGAAATGGAAGTAAATCCACCAAATTCCATTGGTACGGTAACAACAATGATCATCCATCATACGATGATGATAGAAACTAAACAATATCGATGGAAGATGAATGGGAGAAAAAGGAATTATCCGTCTCCACGATGGAAAGAAAACGACCTGCTGCCTTCGATTTAATCTAGCGACGAATGGGTTTTTTTTTTAAAAAAAAGATCGTTCTTCGTTTATGCTTTGATGATTTCAAAGCAAATATTCTGTACATCATCATCGGGAAATGAGTTATGTACACAAATGAATTCTATTCAGAATGCATTTTGAAATGCATTTTATAACAATCAGAAATTTAAGAAATCTTCCAAAATAATGCTGCTTCGTGGTAGCCAAATGAAATGGAATCAAATTTTGTGGTCATAGCAAACAAGTTGGCCACAGTTTGTAAAAATGAGCTATCTGTAAGGCTTATGCTCTATATAACACGGGTCTTTGTTCCTTCCAACCAAATTGGCTCTTTAAACTAGAACGTAATTCCAAAAATGAATGACTCTACCAAATAGAACATAAATAGTAGTGCGATTGTTTAAAAGATAGATGATAATAGAGAATATTATGTGTCATGGACGATATTGGCAGTTAAATTATTTGCTAATTTATGGCTGCGTAACTACTTGAAAGTTACAAGATCTTGGCGGATTTTTCTTTGGCAATTTTGAGAAGTTGCTCCTCTGTATTCTTATCTTTTAGCTTATCTTCACCTCATATCATTTACTCACTGTTAACATTTAAATCAGGGATAGCCAACCCGTGGTACGCGTGCCACAGTGTGGCACTACTGAATTGTTACAGTGGCACGCGAAGACTTATTGAAAAATTTTAAAAATATGAAAAACTTATAATAAATATAAAATAATAACAATAAATTTGAGTTTACAAGGAAACGCGCGATTATACTTTTAGTACTCCAATTGTTCTTGCATCTTTTTTGTGAACAAACCTTTTTTTTTCTTCTTGATTTTGGAGAAAAAAGTTTAACACATTTCCCATTAATGCAGGAAGTATTTACCTAACTTTATGATTCTATTAACTATGACAGATTAAAAAATTTAAAATCCATTTTGCAGGAATAGTGAGTGAGTGAATGAATATTAACGTCACTCTGTTCAGCTACACGAGGGCTTTTGGTGACGGATCTCGTAATTTTGAACCATGGTCAAGTGACGAGGACGACACCTGAGCTGGCACCCCCTCTCCTAACTTAGACACCACATGAACGGGAGGAAATTTGAGCTCTCGACAGATTTGATGTGCATCCTTTCCCTACACGGCCCCTTTTTCAGGAAACATTCAGTGCTAGATTTGATGATTTTCAAGATAACAAAAATGCTGATTTTTTCATATATCCTTTTTCATAATTTCTTTGCAAGACGTTAACTGTTTTCCACCTGAAATACAAATCGGAAATATTGACGTACAACACCATACTACATTTTTATAGAAAATATAAGGGGTTTAATTCAATTTTGCAAGGGATCTTTTTGGAAAGTCATTCCAACAAGCAATTTTCCATATTTACACGATTTGGCTATCAGATATTGTTGCAGGTTCGGATCAATATGTTTGTAAACAAATGTGTTCTATTATGAAAATAATAAAATCAATGAACCAAACAAATGATAAACATAAACCAAAAACAAAATTTTGTAAGCATCTTTTACATTTTTAATTTTAATACAGATAAGTTGAAAAAAATATGCTAACTCAAAACTACATTAAGTACTGACAGTTTAAGAAGTATTTAGAATTAAATATGTTTCAATGTACTCATTTTTATTTTATGCCTAACCTAATGATTGAACGTATAAAATATTAATTAACAATGAAACCTAAGTTTGTTCTTTTGTTTTATTTATTATATTATTTTTAAATTCTAACTACTTAGGTTTCCAGAAAAAATGTGTCATTTACGTAAGCATCTCATGATAAGCCAAAAGTAACAGGTTTTTACCTTTTCATATTCTTTTTATTTGTTGGAAATTTGAAAGTGGCACAAGTATAATTTTTTTATAATGTGGTGGCACTCTTCCCAAAAATTTTGGCTACCCCTGCTTTAAATTTAAAAAAAAAGGAAATTGTTGCAAGCATCAGTTTGTTAGCAATTCGTATCCAATTTAATGATTTCTTCATTTACGTTGCGTTCCGATCCACCCAAAACTCCAACAATCAACGAGATCTCCTCAATCAACATAAGTAGGAGGTACCACCACAAGTTACAGTCCAGATTCCATTAAATGCCAGCTTACTCCTTGCTCAAAAAACTGGATCTCATTATTCTCTCAAATATCGGTATAGAAGATAGGGGTCAAGCAAAAGCAGATTAGGTTTTAATGTGTGATGAATCCGCCGCAGTGCACTTAACTAACTCCTGAAAATTTTTATTTTGATCCTACGCGTAAGAAAGTGTAGAAGCCTTTTTACTACCAATACATAAATATATCTCAAAGAAATTTAGCGATTAATTATTCTAAGTTTATAATGGAAAAATCAATGAGTACGAACTATTGTAAGGAATGAAACTTTCCTCATCTGATACAATCAGAAGAGAAACAAACCACTTTTATAAACTTCAAAAATTTCTTGGGGCAAATAGGGAAGATATTTCTTGAAAATAACTAACTGCAAGCAATTGCATATGACAACTGCTTTATAATGTGCCAAGTTCTCTTCTCAATTTATTATCGAATGATTAATTGGTTATATTTTTACTCTAAAGTAAGATTTTATTAATTTAAGCCATAAATAATATACGACAATCCAGAAAGACTTATTTAAACTCCTTTCAAAGAAAATCCATGATGAAGAGAGTTTGCAACACATGATCTTTCCGTAATGCAAACCAATGCCACCTGTTTCAAGGTGGGTAGAATTTTCCAAATACTGCCGATTCAGTATCATTCAGATTCGAATTTGTATGAAGAGTAACGTGGCAGAAAGTTCAGACTCAAACCTTAAAAGGAAACGAAATTGAATTTAATGTTAATGGTCGGTGATTTTTGCTGAGAGAAAATACTAGTAGTTAGGCATATATGCAACTATGTAAGGCAGTGAAAACAAGTCTAAATGGGAAGTAAATGTTAGTTCTGTTATAATTTAATTACCCTGTTATAAATACACTTTGAAGTCTCTTAATGTGATGTTCTACAGTGTGTTAGTGAAGTAAGGGGCGTCTTAAGCGACTAGCCTAGAGCGGAGAAAATTAGACTGAAAAATGTGGAATGATTAGTCGGAACGCTTACAAAGTTGAAGTTAATGACCCAAATTGTTCCAAGATTTGCATAAATGTTTAGTTTATATCTACCTTAACTGGAAGGTATGTGTCATGTAAAAGTATTTTTGTCCAATATGGAATAACTTTAAGCAACCGAGCATTGTGAAATAAGTATTACTGCATTAAAACTTACAAGACATTTTGCCATACTATAGCATATAATTTCTAGCAAAACACTTTATTTTCTCATTATGTACTACAAAACCGTTTAATATATTAAACAATGGAATACATTAAAAATTCTAATAATGCTTAACCGTGAACTTATTATTGTCTTTTTAATTTTAGTTAAAAATTGCATTTTCTTTGCTTTCTTAAGAAGAAAAAGAAAACTATATATCAAGAAATTTTAAAAGAGATAATGTAAAAATCAATAAATTAAAAAATTTAAGAAGATTAATATTTTTAATGCTTGATATTGTTCAATTTTTATTCTAACTGATAGATAAATTTGGAGAAAGGGAAAATGCAAATTAATTTGATCAGTTTATTTAACAAAACCTAATCCTATCAAATTCCTGTAGGATTATCTAAGGAAATTAAGTTCCCGAAAGCCTTTCTTCTTAGCATCCTAATAGAATCACCTACATTAATGGAGGTTAATCTACAAGGATTAAATTCTGGTTCTATTGAATTTCAAGGGAAGGCAATAACTGTTTCGTCTTGCAAATTCTTCGCAATGCATAGTAACTATAATTAATAGTTTAAAATTCAGTGCATCGGAATATTTATTAAAACTTAGGTCTTCTCTAATACATCATGAAGTTTATATTTCCCTTATCCATTAATTACTATATTTTAAGACAAATATGTGTGAATAGAAGGCAATAACCATGTAATTCGCATACGCTGAAAGCATATTTTGTAAAGGGGGAAATTAATCAGCAAGAAGCGGACCAAATAGTTTCATGAGATTTTTATTTTCATTTATTTATTTATTTTTAGTCTTTTCAAACAACGAACTCAAATAAAGCAATTGACAAAATTTGAGTAATTAAAATCAAGCAGATTCAGTTACAAATTGAATATATTTGTGAGGGAGTAAGAGGGAGTGTATCTTCTGGTATTCGTTAAGTATTCAAATACTTTCTAATGAGCGATCAGAAATACGGATGCGTACAAACGTATTTCTTATAATTGCATCAATTTTATGCAAGGTGATATATACTTTAACAAAAACCATTAACTAAATGATTTTTTTTTCAGATATAGCTTCGTTTGCTAAAAATTTTGAATGAAATTAAGTATATTAAGAGCAACTATAATAGAAATACTAAAATATATTTTGCGTAGTTATATACATATACATTCAAACGCAATAAAACACACACATGTGTAAACACAGACTGTAAAATAAAAAATATAAAAATGACAAATATCTTTAAGTCTTAAATTATGCTTGTCGAAGCATATTTCACCTTTCAAATGAATCCAAAATTTTCATAATGTTTGGCGGTATTATAATCATAAATATTCATTTTCATAAAATTGGTTTTATTAAACTTCTTAAGAAATACCTTCCTGAAATAAGTTTTTTCCCCTCTTAAAATCTTCATATTATTTTTTTTAAATATTTAAATTTCAGCACGTTTTCAATGTTCCATAATGCCCAGTAATTTTTTAAAAAAATGAGTAAAGATCTATTGCACAGACAAGTAGAATAACCTATAAGCTTTTATCCAAAAAAAACTAGGGAATGATGAATAATATGAGTAATATAATTATAAATTTTATCTTCAATTGATTCAACTCATACTATTTAACCCCACCCCCTAATACTTTGTTTAGATGTTCCTTTTTTCTCCTCTTAAAATTAAATTAATTTTTTTAAAAATATTTAGTATTCAGTACATGTTTAGCTTTGTGTGCGAGTAATTTAAGTGTTAATACAAGAAATAAAATAGAGCAATGGACGAAGGAAGAATAATATAAACAAAATTAAAGTTTTAAAAAAAAACTACAATTTTTTCATGCGTTTACATAAAATTTTTTTAATCATATTTGGGATCACATTTTAGGTAATTAATTACAAATTAATGTAAATCACTACATTTGAAAAAGATTTAAATGCAAAATTATAAGAAGTAACACAAATTGCAATGGGAACACCGTGAGTTATTTAGTTAGAAATAGATTGCTTCAGTAAAAGTTTAATTCTCTGGAACATAATAGAATTTGTATAGAAGAAAATCCATTAACTTTTAAATTTATTGCACATACAAAAATATTTTTCATACATTAAAAAGATTATTCAGTCTTCCACGCGCGATCTTTATACTCCTTAAAAACTTTATAAATTATTATTTTAATGTTTTATGCCAGCAGTTCTGAAACTGTGGTCCGCGGACCCCGGGGAGTCCACAGCGCCTTTCTATAGGGTCCGCAAAAGTGTCTTAATTTTACGATTTCCCACTTTAGCACACTCTGAAAGGTCTCCAGAAAGAATTGAAAGACGCATCATTGTAGACAAGATCCCTATAAATCGCCCCCAATAAAAATATTTACTACAATATGTATTTCGATCAAGATTATTAATTATGTTCTTTAAATATTTGCAAATATATATCACCTTTACTACAACGCAATACACAATAATATTGTGTAGTAGGATCACATGTGCAAATATTAAGAATTGAATTCGCAAAACACACCAATATGATAAAGATTGCGCCCATCGTGATTTATTAATCAATTTGCACCTACGTTATTTATTTGAAATTATCATTTCATAATATTTTTATATAATTAGAGGTTTACTGTTTTTTAAGGAGAAAAAAGCGTTACAAATGTATATATAAGCAACAGATGCAGTGTTAGCACTATTAAGTAACCCTTAAATCACTCAGCTTTGTGTTGAGAGCCAGGGAGGTCTGCGATCCTGATTGTCTGTGATGTCAGGCTGAGATATAAAGACGGTGATAGAAAGTTTGAGAACCACTTTTCTATGCAATATTTTATTCATAAATTATGTATACATAAATGAAACAAAATATTCTTTTTTTAAATCCTACCACAGAATCTTTGCAAAACTTAATAAATTTAAAAAATTTTAAAACTCGTGTCCATAAATTAGTTTAGAGCACCGAATAACCCGAACCGGTAAATTAAGTGAATAAAGAGGGAGCTTGATGTAAAATTGAATGAGATAGTAGTGGAGCACCTACCGCTAGAGAGGATAAATGAAATGAAAAATAAATGAATGAAGACGTCTCCAAGAGGTGCGACACCGTCTTTGCCTGTAGTAGGAGGTGGTGTGTGCTCGAGCGAGGCGCGCTTTCGGGGTTTGACTGGAGCTCTCATCTCACTCTCTGGAGTAGTTTAGAGTCATTCGGAGTTCAAAAATCATATGCAAATTGCAGGAAGCCATTAGGACCGGTATTTGGCAGTTACTGCCAAGAGAAAAAGACAGAGCACAGAATCACACGTGTCTCATCATCTGTCTTCAGCCACTGGTACAACAGTTTCTAGGAAGACCATGTACAGACTGTTTGGGTAAATTGTCTACATGCTTGAAGACCTACCAGATCTGTTCCAGTTACAGTAAATGACTGCCGCCTGCGTTTAGCCTTGATTAGAGAGCTTACATTGTGAAAACCGCAATAATGGATCTGTGTATTGTTTTGCGACGAGTTCGGGTTTAGCTTGCCGTCTGATTCTCGCTGGACTTTCATATGAAGAGAGCCTGGTACACGTTACCACCAAGAAAACATCATTGAACGACTCCTTTTTAATGGTTCAGGATTGCTTGTTTGGAGGGTCTGAGTTCCAGAACTGACCTTCATGTTCAAATTGGAACCATGACAGGCCAAATTAATCGGGACGTCATTATGGAACAACATGTGCGTTTTTTTCAGGGCACCATGGGCTCATAATGAGTGTTTATGGATGGCAAAGCCCGTCCTCACCATGCAAACATCTAAAGTGAATGCATTCAACCAGATATCACCCGTATGAATTGGTCAGCATTCTTGCAAGACTTGAATCCAGTAGAGCATGTGTGGGACATACTTCGACTTCGAATTGCAACCCATTAAACACCCTCTTCATGAACTTCGGAGAGCATTATTTTATGAGTGGTGTAATATTCCCCAAGTTCTGATCGATAATTTAATACTCAGCATGTCTAAGTGTTGTACGGACTATATTGCATCGTCCGGAAGACAGACAACGTATACCAAGCATATGTAACATTGATTTTTATAAATAGGTATTTTTTGTGATTTGTTCCAGGTAGCACTTTTTTACCAAATGTTCAATAAAAAGTCATTACAAATAGCTCACACTTGTTTTGCTTCCGACTCTTTTTTTGCCTCACTTTGAATCATCTTTAATTTACGGACATGAGTGTAATTGCTGAAACGTTGAATAAAAGACGTGAAACAAATTTTAAAAAATCAATAAAATGAACAAAGAGAAATATTTTTTTTATTTGTGGAATAAATTAATTACTAATTGTGCATTTTAGTTTTGTTAGCTTATCGTTATTTTCTTTTCTGAAAAACACATTTCCAATGTCATTTGAGGTGATTACTGCGGGAAAATGAAAATTACTCCTAAAGATCAATGCCCTCCCATCCGTTCGTAATTGCACATTATTCCTGTCATAAGAAGAATCAACAGTAATTAATGAGCAAATCCTTAAGGAAAAAAGTAATAATATTACAAACTACCAAGAGTGAAAATGAAGTGTGTATGGGAGCTTACTCTTTTTGACAAAAACTAATCAATTTCAATACTTCATGCAAACCATTACGCTTGTTTAATGAAAAGATGAAACGACTGGAAAAACGATAGAAAAAGAGTTCTTTATTCTCTATAAAGAAAAATATTTTTTTTTAATCTAGTGTTCACATTTTCTCTTCTTCTTGTTTTTATAAATACTAGGCTCATGGAAGTCTCAGTGGTTCGTTATGCGTTGTGTCACCTCGTTAGAATATCAAATTAACGATCTTTTTTTCTTAATAAGGAAAACATAAAACATATCCGCATAAAAATTCGAATCAAAACAAAAAAATAAACCATTTTTTGAAGGTTTCTTTCAAGAAACTTATTAATTAGGAAAATTGTTAAAAGAAACAGAAAATTGTACAATAGAAAAGTGCTATTTTTTTTTCTTGTGCAGTGTTTCCTGATTCCATACTTCCATTTCCAGGAACAGTACTAACATTCAAGGACGACTTCATTGAATTTTAACTAGAAGAACTACTTTATATTTGTTTTTTTTTAGATGTAAAATTTATCTCGGAATTGAATCCTAAATATGTTCTGCTGTGTAATTAGTACTTCTCAAAGAACATTAAACAAAAATGCAGATAGATCTTTCCTCAATAACCCTTTTTTCATATCAGGTTGGTTGTATGGAATTGTCACTAACATTTCCTACTATAATCATGAGTTTATGGCAGATATAATTTACGTTAAGCACAGTAGCTCAGTGATAGCGTTACACACTTCCGCTCCACAGGTTCGGGGTACAAATCCCGGGCTGGGCAAGGTCAACTCATCGTTTCATCCCATCAGGAGGTCAATGAATAAGTACCAAGCTTGCATTTGGGAACTTACACAGGGGATTTCACGTCAGACTGACTACCTGACCGGGACATCTGTTCTTGTTCATTAGTGTCCAAGATCGCGTATACTGAGATGGGCATAGAAGGCCATGGGCTGTTGCGCCACTGATTTTTTTAAAAATAATTTATGTTAAAATATTTCATTCAAATCATTCAATGTTATAAGAAGACATTTTTTATTTCAATTGCTACACATGGTTTTAAAATTCAAGTTAAAGATACTAAGAATTCATGAGAGTATATGCATTTATATATGTTATAGCTGAATAATGTGAAACTATGTGTGTGACATGCATTACTTGGTGAAATGTGAAGAAATATTACCAAAATCAAGAGTACAGAATCAAAGGAAGTTTTACAAAATTGCTTCTAGTTTAAAAGATTCAATGTTCAAGTATCAGTAAATAATGCATTTAAAATAAATCTGTTTCCTAAAATTAAATATGTTCTGCCTAGGATTCTTTTTTAAGACTTTTATTTACTCAAAGGAGAATACATTTTAAAGAATTTCTTACAACTTTATTAATTATAGCTCAATTCGATAAAATATATCGTCATTTATACATGTGAGAGTAGATGATTTACATTAGTTTTCTGAAATTCAAGAACTCTGTATACAGCCTCAAATTTATACCAGTTCATTACGTGTGTGCGTTCATTCACGCCTTTTAGAAAAGTTATTACTATGTCAATTTTAAAAGTTATTTTATGCATTATTTCGTTTCCAAAAATTAATGTGCGAAATAAAATAGGAAATCTCATAGTTATAATAAGTAACTCATAGTAATAATTACACGTATCTATTGAGTTTATAGAAATATGTAGCATTTAAAAAAAAACTTTTTTAAAGTAATCTACAGTGTTATTTGATAAATTGAAATCCTACTTCAAAAAAGTAGGACCACACTACTTTTACTACTACTTTTTACACTTTAGTATTCGCACAAAAAGATTCAAAACTCCGAAATTATTTACAGAAATTCAAAGATGCACTAAAACTATTGCTAAAGTTTTAAGAATTTCACTCAATATTATTTTAAATAAGAAAAATAATCCATAAAAAGGTCTTGTAAATCCATAAATGCAATGAAACTGTACTTGTTATTGCTATTTGTTCAAGATCCCGTTTAAATAATAGTTTTAGAGAATTCAATTCAATGTATTTTTTTTATATAGAATATTATTTTTAATAAAAGTTTATTTCCAGTCCCAAACATAGTATGACTTGCACAATTGAATGACTTGTAAAATTCTCTAAAATCCGTCGGCTATATTTCAGTAAAAACTTAAAATGTTACGGGATCCCTTGGACATGTTTCGCTTCTCTGCCGACAGAATATAGTGACCTGAGAAATTTTGTACGTCAAAAGAGAATACTCTTTCAGTAATGTTAAGTAAAAAGAAATGACTACGAGACAAATTTGTTCGCCAAATATCACCGTTTCCAAATTTGAGTATAAAAAGAGGTCCATCCAGAAAATTCCAGCACTGGCTAGGATGATTATTTGATGAGAAAACTTTGATGATGCTGTTGCTGATTGAGATGCTGTTGTGGAATTGTACATGCACGTCATTTTCTTCGTATTAGAGGAAAATGCTTTGCGGTTATTAAAGCTAGAGTAAAGCTCAATTATTCCAAAAAGAACTTTCCGTTAATTTAATAGATTATCCCTTACACTTGAAAATAAAGTTCACTACTTATCATTTAGTAGTATTTGGTGCATTTTGTAGAATATCCAAGTACATAATGTAAATGTATGAATAAAATTTCAAATTTATTGACATCTAAGTAATTTTAAATTTAACCATTAATCTAGAAATTATCATAACATGGTCAATGTTTATTGCATTTTTATTAAACAATTTAATGCTTTTTCGAATCAGTTAAATTCATATTTCCATGGCTGACATTTTCGAAGTGGTTCTTATGGACTGACTGAAAATGATTCTAATTATTAAATTCTAAGCTTTCGTGCAACCTGTTTAAATTTATATTTTCAAAATAAGTATTTATATGCTCTATATACTCTAAAGTAATCAAAACACTTAAGCACGTAACATTTTAATGTAATTCAATTATCATGCTTCCAGAAAACATTAATTATATGGATTCATTTTATTTCTCAATTTCTAAAGTTTATTTGTAGCTTATCATTATTATGCATATATTATAAATCAAATTAATTAAATTTCTACAAAACTAAGATATAAAGTTTGCAATTAATATTTAAGGTGCTTTGTTTTTCAGACATATTGTAAATGATATACCATAAAGTCCTGTGTATAATGCACACCTATATTTGCATTTCCTATTTTTGATACCCCCTTTTTTAAGAAGGATCTTGAAATATACTTATGTAGTGCTCCTGTATTAAGTCAATTATTTGAGGTATTATCAGAGGTTTTTGAAAAAATAGTATGCTTCTAGAATTTCAACTTTTTGAGTTCCTAAAGTGTAAGCCCTATCTTTACAATAAACATCAACATCCAGTTTTCTTTATGCTTATCTCTTTTATTTTTCGAACTATCATTTTTATACCAGACGAAAAACGCACGTCCATAAATTGTGATCTTATTTGGGGGTTAAAAGTTAGTGTTATATGCCATATTTTACGCTAATCATATAACAATTTATTATGTAATAAAAAATTAAATTGAATTACTACCTAAGTGTGTTTATTGTTAGTTATAATTAAATATTAAATTTTATTCTTAAGAAAAAGCTAATCGAAACTTTCAAGCAATTTATCAAAAGAGCAAAAATCAAATAAATTGATCTGAAAATTCAAATTGGATATTTTTATAAATCATGAGGCAAATTGTAATGTTACGTAGATGAAAAAATAAAAAAAAAACACATGAAACATAAATTAATGATTTTGTGATGAAAATATACTTGTTCAAAAGATCTAATTTCAAAGAAATTAACTCAGAATGATTATAATGTTAATCTATGAATCTTGTACTTAACAGTTTCGCAACGCGTTAGCGATACAGACAAAGAGATGTCGATCTAAAAATATATCTATGACTGAAAAATTTTAACGTTTTTGAAAATTTTCTGTGAACATTATGCGAAAAAGGCTTTATATAACAAACTATTTTCCATCAAATTATCTACAACTGTATTCAAAATTGTTTGCATTGTAAAATATGATAAATTGAATTTTCCAAATGGAGAAAATCATTCTGTGCCTAAATTTAATACAAAGCACGATATAAATGTAATCTAATAGATATGAAATCATATTTGCATAATAAGGTCATCGACATAGATAAAAATATAATATTTTTTCAAGGTTTTTTTCAGTAAATTTTGCGATACAAGTTAATTTTGGATAATTTATTGATATCGTATATGCCCACAGACATTTCATGCTTATTAATTTTTTTTTTAAATTTTGAATGGGGTGGTGAATATTGGTATTTTACCATTATAGACTAAGTGCATTCCCCGGGAGCTGCTATCTCTTCTTAAAGAGGACCATATAGGAGGTATTTTAATTGCCACAGATAATTTAAACACCCAGTTTTCTCTCCAGAGGTAGGCAAGTGAACTCTGCTGACGTGAAATCGAACAATGAGTTTTTCATTTTGCCCCTAGCACATGAGCCAAACAGGGAGTTAAGGGATCTTTAACATGTCGCATAATCATAATATATGGACACACACTGCGTTCTATGCGTCATGAAAATTTACCGACATGTCCCGGGGTCGAACCCGCAAACACGAGCGTACAAGACAAGTATGCACACTTGCCGAGTTAATACACACTCGCAAGTATTAACTCGGTGCCTATTCACACTCGCATAGCTCAAACAACTCAACTCTTTTCTGAACAACCTTTTTAGCCAATTTTTCAAGTAGCTGTGACAGTGAAGGTTTACCAATAACAAAATGACACGTTCTGACGTCAGCAGCGCTCCTCTACCTTAATATTAAAAAATTGCTCCCCAATTTTTCTGCTTCAAAAAGGGAACATTAAATAATAGCTATTTTATTCTTTTCGCGCTTTTGCTGAAGGTCATTCTGTTTAAAATATTATACACTATTTCTGATGCTATTAACGAAGCCGAGGCTATCATCTTTACCGGCGTTTTGCTTATGATGTTGTTAGACGAAGAACACCATTGGCTGGGATTTTTAGCAGCTCTTTCAGCTCATTAAGAAAAAGTAATTTGAAGCAGTTGCTATGCTTATTGGGTACAATTTCCTCGCAATGACTGTTTGAAAGAAAAATTGCTGTAAATACGTATGCGTGTGATAAGGCTTTGAACCCCCGTGATGTTTCGAAGTGCGACGTTATTTAAAAATTCAAATTAGTTGAAGACACATATATTTTCATACCTACTCTCAAAGTTATCAAGGAATTGCCAATAGCCCTTCCAAGTAATAATGAAACATTTCAAAATTGCTTTTTCGGTACTTTAATTTTTTTTTATTTTTCTCTCATTACGTATTTCGTGTTAACAGTTGTATGTTTAATCAGAATTTCGAATACCTTTATTCAACTTCCGAAACTAATAAAACTGAAAAATATCTTAATTTAGTCAGCAAATTCTGATTTAATATTAACACGAACCCAGATTATTCTTCCTTATTTATTACTACTTCATTTATATTCATTAGTTTGAGTTATTATCTATGCTACAGCTGGGACATCGGTGAAAAAAGTATATCTTTGCCTGACTGATTTCCACCTTTATACTCAAATGAATAAAACGAATTACGTGGATTAAGAAAAAGGAATTGGGGATGTATTTTTAAGGATAATGAGGTTATATAATATGCAAATCGAAACTCCAAAAAAAGAACTGCTCGTAATTAATCCTTCTCAAATATTTATTTTAGCCTAAATGAAAAACTTTTAATGTTTAATTTGGATTTCAGTGCTTATTATGTAATACAAACACATAATTAACGTTTATAAGGAGATTGATGTCTAGATTAAATACTTATTTACAAAAATTCATTAAACTTTTTTTCAACGAATGGAAGGCAAATTTTAATCCAAATCTTTCATTTTTTACGATTTTAAACTGTGTCAATTAAGATGCAAATCATTAATACTTGATTTATAATAAAATTAGTTTTTATCCAAATGCTGAGTTTGTAACGATGCTTTGCGATCTTTTTCTCTCAGTCATTTCCTTAAAAATGATTTTTTTTAAAAATTATATGTAAGTTTCTAATAAGAACGAAGTGAAAATTTTCTTCTACTTTATAAAGACTTATTAACATAATAATTGGAGTGAATAGATACATATTTCAAATAAGTATTAAATTTCAAAAAAAGTACTAGTATCATCACAACATGAAAAAAAAATATAATGTTTTTAGTATTCAATATATATATATATATATAATTAAGTGTTTAAGATATATAAATCTAATCAATAATCCCATACTAATTTAACAAGCCACTTTCATCTATAAACATTTATACTGCTAAGTCAAAAGATCTAGATCAAGGGTGTCAAACTTAAAGGCTAACTTGGGACAAGCAATCAAGGTTTAACTTTAATTGGCCGCAAAATAAACTCTATTTATAGAAAAAAACGTAGGGTTATTTCAGAAAATACGTTATAATAAATACGTATAAAAAAGCAGGAAAAATCTAATGTTTACGTCCTGACACTTGAAGCATCTGCTCTGCTTTTATATCTCTACTATTTCTGGAAAAATTTTGTTCGCAGGGATTACTTTTTAAACTAACCCAAGGTAAATGTCATTAATACGTTTTCTCCTCTCTCTAACAGAAGATTTATTTCCTCTCATTAATGAAAATAATTGCTCCCACTGATAAGTACTTCCAGACATGGAAATAGTTTCATAAGCGAATTTTCGAGTATTTTCAAACCGTGGCTGGTAAATATTTGTAAAATTCAGGCACATTCACTTCAATGAGTTTTGCCTTCAAATTTGAGTCGCACCTATTTTGATCACCTCCATTTGCATATGGCAGAGTATATTTATCGAGAAAATTGAAGAAAAGCAACAATATTTGTCTTCCAAATAATTAAATCTTTAATTCTTGTTTCGAATTCAGTTCTAAGATTTGAATACGTAATTCTACGTAATGTTTTTCTACGTAATTTTTGATCCAATATTTAAAGATTTATTCATGTTGCATATTGCAAAGATTATACATTATTGTATAATCTTTGGGTATATTGGCCGGGCCGTAAATAAATTCATTTTGGGCCACAAGCGGCCCACGGGTCGCGAGTTTGACACGCCTGATTTAGATGCATCGTGTGCCAAGCGAAAATTTGCTCTCCCTATGTGCAGCAGGTTATATACATGCTTATGGGGGCAATATTTTGCTTTGAAGGGGATGTTTTCTGGAAGGTTCTGGGACCTTTAGTTGCTGCAGAATAAACCATGAAAGCTGCAGACTTATCTGAGCATGCTTGTGGATCAGTTGTACCTTTATATAGCGTATGTCTTCCCAACTGGAAAAGGAATCTTCCAACAGGAAAACGTCCTATACCCTAATCCTCGAATTATGTTGGAATAGTTTGAGGAGCAAAATGATGAATTCCAATTAAAACCTGGTCATTTAAGTCCCCAGATATTAATCTGATAGAGTAAGTTTGTGCTTTAATGAAAAGGTAGCTCAGAGATCAAACACTTCTATGTCGGAATATCTCGATTTTGCGAGATCACTGCTTGGATATTTTGTACAATCCTTCTCCAACCTTCTACTAATGACTTATGACATCCATTTAAAGGCTAGTTGTAGCTGTTTTGTAGACCAAAAGTGGTGCATCTCGTTATTGAGTATGTGTTCATAATGTTTTGACTCCATAGTATATGTGTGCTTCTGCTACTTGTTTCTGCATATTGTCGTAGTAACAATGGGCTATCCATGAGATTTAAACTCGGTTTTTTTTTCAATCTAATGAAATAGACAATTTGAGCTAAAACAACGTCGTTCCACAAAATAACGTCACTACATAAGGCTGTATAAATAGTCCACAAAGTAGACTATTATATGAAATTGTAGATGATTATAAGTAAGAGTTGATGATTATGGACGATACTACCATATTAATTCGTGCCAAAACGATATTGTAGTAGTCACTTAAACGATTAAAGATTGAGGATGAGTTACATTTTACCTAGTCAGAAGGATTGCCTCTCTAATTCTGATAAGTTCATATTGATTCTTACGCTATAGCTTGCTTGTATGCATATCATGTTCTTATTTCTAGTGTCAAGCTTAAGAAAAGTAAATGATTACAATTTCTTGTGTGTAATCATTTCGAATTTAATACAATGGCTTATCCACCAGTGCTACATTCGGATCCCTCAGGAAACCTCAACCATCAACGGGATCTCCACTTCAACAAATAAGAAAAGGGGAAGAAGAGGGAAGAAGAAGGTTATTCAGGTAATTTATCAATTTGCTTTAATTTTCTTTCCAAGAGCTGGTCAAGCTTGGAAGTCAGTCATTGTGAGATTTAGATTTTAGACGTTAAAATATTACATTTTAATTTATTTGGTTCTATGAGAAGAATCTAAATTTTTCGAAAACTTTTTTTCGAATGAAAAAGTAGAACATATCTAACTAAAATGAGTATAAATCATATCAAATTATCTGTACACATGCAGTAAAATATTCAAGCTTGAATTTTTCCAGATAATTTCTTTCTGAAGCATGTATGAATAAAATTAAAAATATTCTATAAATGGAAAGGTTCTTTTTCTTCATATTTTTTATATTTCTGTAAAGGAAAAGGAATTCATATAAGTTTTTAATACTCAAATGATTAAAGAAGAAATATGAAATTAATTGTTTGAAAAGAAACGATAAATTTAAACAAATGAGTAGTATATTTTAATATGTTCTAGTTCCATTAATGCAGCCTGCATATAGTATTAGTCCAATGGTTCTTATGTATCAAAACATTTGTCTGTGTTAGTTTAGATGAGTTTTACTCCAACAAATATCATTGCAGTTCGTTTAAAATTTCGATAAACATGTTAAATGAATGTCAAAGGAAAAATAAAAAGCTACGGAATAGTTTCCTAAATATATATACCCTTACATGATAGGCTGTCGTTATTTTTATCGAAATGAATAGTTTTGTAAAAAAAAAGGACTTGTTTCAAAAATCTGTTGTGAACTCGATCCTTCAACAATTAAATCACTTAACAGAATTAACTCTCCAGTTAATAGATGATGTGTTACAAGGGGAAGGAAAATTGTTCCAATTTTTCTTCCTTTCTGAAATGCAAAGGTACCCTCTGCATATTACTTTGTTGCCATAGTCCATCGACATATGTGGAAGTCAATGGGAAAAAAAGAGAGAAGAAGCAAAACTACTCATTCAGTTCTGGACTGTTTTAATAAATTGCATGTACCTATTTTATACCAGTAGACCATAAGTTAATCAGTTTCTAAATACCCTTTTCTTAATACGAACATTTATTGAAGGAAATAATACAGTGTAAAAATCTTAAAATGAAATTTAAATGTGGATGCATACATAAATGGAGTATTATCAAGCATGTATCAGAAAATATATACTTTCCTATGTTGTGTACGATTACTTAAGGAAAACTGTAAAACCTAGTTCATTCATACAAGGTGGGGCAAATAAAAATGCCTCATGACAACATAGTTCCAGGTAACAAAGAAACACGGTAATGGAAAGGAGATAGCTTATAGCAGATGTTGAAAACGACCACCATTCATCGTTTGGCAATTTTTGGTCCTAGCCAGCAAGTTGAGGAAAGCATATCGAAGCTGGACTGCTGGAATTGCAAGAAACTCAACTGAAATGTTCTACTCCAGTTCTTAAAGATTATGAGTATTGTTGCGATACACCTCAGACTTGAGGGTTCGTCATAAAAAACAATCAGACACTGACAGATTAGGGAACCTCAGTAGCCAGCTATGGCTGAGAACAAACTGACCTTTGATAACAATTCTGTCAGGAGAGAAGAATGTATTAAGATGCTCCATGGTTCGGCAGAATATATGGGTATTTGCACCATCCTGTTGAAAGTAACTGGAGGTCAATGTTTCTCAAACTGTGGGGTGCACCCCTCTCCCAAGAGAGTGGATAATCCTAGGATAGAGGCGAGGGCATATTAAAAAGTGGAAAACGAAGGATTATTTTTTAAGAATATTAATTTATTGAAAGAAAACAAACAAAATACATTTTTGCATAGTAAAAATTTTTAAAAAAACGTTTACACTGATGTAATACACTTATAAATATATCGGTACTGAACAATGTATTTTATAATTGACTTAAGAACGTTTAATAATTATGGGACCCCACGAGATTGTCATATATAAAATTGTTGAAACAATTAACACTTATGATAATTTGTACGGTTAACAATTAATCCCTTAACTGCCAATTAAAAGTTACGCGATTCACTCCGCAATGACACCGCTTTTGCACGTAAGCCCGCATATGTGATGTATTGGAGAGGGGAGGGGAGAGAATAGAAGAGAAACATAATTAATAAGAAAATTTTTGAAATACATTAATCCTTCGCAAACACTCTCAAGATAAGTTTATTGTATTCGAAAGCCTTCGGAATAATTTTATGGATAGCTGTGAACAGAAAAAAATCATAATTCAGAAAGACATATATATATATATCCATGAATATTTACGCACTGGCTGAGAGAAACATTTATATATGCCGGTGGCCTTTAAGAGTTTAAATTCGTATAGTAGCTTGGGCGTCAATGTATCGTATTATCAAGTTCAACAAATAGTTATTGTATGGAGGAGGGGGGCGATGAAATTTTGATTGAATTTTGGGTCGCAAGTATTGAAAGTTCGAGAAACACTGCTGTAGGTCTTTTCCTCCTCAGTTAATGATGCCATAAATGGATTCCAAATGTTAGAAATGTAACATTCCGAATCATAGGATGTGCAAGTCACATCCATGGTCAATCGTATCGATTCATCCGGGCTACTTTTATTTTCATCACCCGGTATTTATATGTGTAATAGAATTGACTTCACCGAAGCAAGTAAAACAGAATAATTTTCAAAAATCATACACGATTTGAATATCTTCCTTATATATTACAAGTGTAAAAATGTATAAAAGCGTTCATAAAATACCAAAATATATGTAACTGAAAATTTCTTACATTCAGTGAGCTTCTATTAAGAAACAGAATGTTAGTTACGTTCAAACTGCCTACGTAGTAGAATTATATAAGAAGTAATTTCTTTTCTCGTTAACTGTGGTAGATTTTCGAAGCACGTTCTTTGGAAAAAGTTAGCTTCCTTGAAAATAAATAGTTCTAACGAGAAGCATTTAAACATTAACTAAAAAAAACTATGTAGTGAGATCATAATTGGCAAAATACTGAAAAAAGTCCGATTTTCTTTTTACAAGAATTTCTAATGTATGAGTCTCTAGTGGGTAGTACAGAATTCCAGCAAAAGATTAAATGGGAAAATAAGGCTTATTTCCAGGGATAGTGAATAATTCAAAGAAAAAGAAGTATATTTCGAATATCTAGCTGCAAGTTTAGAAAAGAGTTGTAACTATTAACATTAGTAATTTTATTTAGTTTATATAAAACTGTTCGATTGCTAGTCCATTCAAATTGTGTTTCTCCCACATACATGATACTTTTTAAAAATATTTATCTAGTTATCTCGAAGAAAACTACATTTATTAAAAATAGAATACATTTAAAATTTCTGATCAAGCTTTTTGATAAATTACTGCTATTTTCTGTAGCTTTTAGAATTCCTGATAATCCCCAGACCAATACATAAAATTAGAAGGAAAAATTCAAAGTATGCTAAAATGATATTTATAACTATCTGCTTTGAAATACGATGTTTGAAACAATAGAGCACAATTTAAATCGTAACAAATATATTGAACAACACATTAAACTGCAAATAAGAAAAACAATATTTAGTTTCATTTAAAAGTAGCTAGAAGCACCATTATATTTAACAAATGAATTAAATATACTGATATCGATTTTGAGCTAAAAATTGCACTTTGAAAATTTAAAAATATTACCTAGTTTAATACTGTATAGATCAAAAATCACACAAAACATACTTCAATACCTAAGATATTTTATATCAAGTAACTTAATTTAATTTATAAATTTAAAACAAACATTTTAAATTGAACTTGAATTTATAGTAATACGTATTTACTAGCTCTTTAGTGAATCAAGAGAGCTTACAATACCAAGCAATGTGGATTTAAATTAGGATGGAGTCCATTTCATACGACTTATACGAATTTATCTTAAATTTGGTACATATATATACTTGAATTAAGTAAAAAGAGTGAGAGAGACGGTCATCTAAATTTAGAAAGGAAAATGATACACAGAATAAAAAAAAGAGACCCATGCTTCGAGTAAAATATATAAGGGAAGTCAAAAAGTAAGGGGGATTTTGCAATTTTTCTTTCCAACTTTTAGCAACAGAGCTAGCATCCAGCGCTGATTGAGAAGTAGTCGGCCACGCTTCTATACAACGTGACATCCATCTTCCTTCGAGTGTAGCAGACGGTCGACATATCAACTTCATTGTCGATCTGCACCAAGGAGGAAAGGAGAAAAGTGATTCAATTTCTGTTTGTGAAAGATTTAAAACCTGCGGAAATTAATTCGTAATGGTAACTGTTTATCGCGAAGCAAGATCTACGAATGAATAGAGCGCCTTAACATCGAATCGTCCATTGGCGTCAATTAGACACCGGGACCTGTTTAGTTTGTTCTCCTTTCCGCATTTTTGCGAGAATTTTAAAAAATTTCGTGACTTTTAATCATTTTCCATGGTGATTACACAGAAAAAGGTTTGTAGTTCTAGGTTAATATGGAGAGATTTTACAACTAAATGTACCTAGAACGTTCGCTGGTGTCCTTTCGAAACAAAGATAATTTATTATAAATAGCTGTCACTTAGAACAAGATAGTTCACTAAGTATATATCATAAGTAAAACAAATTTTAGAAGTAATATAACACATTTATTTGACCTTGAATTGAGTGTTCATAGCTGAAATGAGTCAGTTATACGTACTAAAATCGTTGTGTCTGTTTCAATACATAGCATTTGCATATGTGCTATTACGTTCAAATTATGTATGTGCTAGAAATTTGAAAAATTAAAAGTGTGGGCAATTAAAGAGTATAATGGACATTAACTAAAACAATGTTTGATTCTTGCATAAAAATCATGAACGGAAAGTGTACAGGAAAAATTGAACATCACTGTATTAATTGCAAATTAGGTATGAACAAAAAATTATGCATAAAAACGCTGAATTATAATAAAAAAATGCATTCTCACAAACATTATGACTTTCTTATTATACTAATATTTATGAATATTACTGTTTTGTTCTATTTTACAAGATTAAGTTTTGTTTTGCTACAGTTTTTTCTAATATAAAGGGCCATACTATAGGATAATTACATGAAATAACATTAAACAGTCTTAAAACTAAACTCTACTGAACAGTATATAGTATATAGTAAGATATTACAATATATAGTAACAGTATATAGTAATATATTACAATAATAAAATACATTTTATATATCACAGAGTAGAAACGACACCAGCAGACATTTAAGGGTAAACCAAATCCCGGATGTTCTAGTTTTAAATTGTGTTGAACTTATTTATGAGACAACAAAGGACCGGGCAGTCCATCGACATCCAATCGAGATCAATGTGCAAGTCGTTGAGAGTGTAGTGATGGAAGGGTTGGCTTGTATCCAGAGCAGGTATTACACCTTCAACAAATAGATGGCAAATCCGTACCCTACTTTTCTGCTTGGTGCAGATCGGCAATGGAACGGTCTGCTACACTGAAACGACTACGAAGGTAAAGGAGTGTATTGTATTGAAGTGTTGCCAACTATACCCTTTATTTAGAGTTGGATACTAGTGCTGTTGCTATAAACCTTCGAATAAGAAATTGCAAAAGTACCTTTACTTTTTGATTTTCCCTCGTATATAGCTTAGATCTAAGCAAATTACTTTAATGTTTCATCTTAAAGACAAAAGAGAAGAAAACAAATTTAAATTGAATAGGGAAGTTCCGAGAAAGAGATTTTATTTTAATATCAAGCAAATATAAAACATATTACGTTACAAAGTACAAATCAGAATATATTACATTTGATTTTTATGTATTTTGATGTACATTTAATAATTTTTAAGTATGTATATTTGTTCAAAATGTCCCGTCCAGTAATTACAATTTTATTCTGTCACTGTCTGCATGACTCGAACACTAAGAGGGGGGGGGGTAACTAAAAATATACCTTATTTTTCCCTATTTCTTCACATGCAGACTGAAATTTCTTATGTTTAAATTTACTTATACAAAGAATTATCTTTAATCACTTACAATGTCAATTTGTATACATTCTCGATATTATTTTTAACAAGAAAGTAAAGCATAAGACATCAATAAACTTAAGTATTGAAAGATAACACAGAAATATACTCATTTAAAATACAAATGTATGTTTTGAACACCAAAAAAATTATTTGATATCTACTTTATTGTATTTTTAGATGTGCATCAATGCAGGAATGTACTGCTTGTAGACAAAGTTTTAGGACCTATAAATTGAACGCCTAGACAATAAATAAATAAATAAATAATTTTAAAAAAACTCAATCACAAATATTTTTTTTCATTCTCACATTTTCTTATTTTATGCAGAATAAGTATATCATTTATGATTATATAAACATTTAAGAGCATTTATATTATATACTAGTCATTACCCACCCGCTTCATTGGGACTTTCTTGATGTTGTATTAAAGAAACTGTTTATATACACTCATGTCCATAAATTAAGGATAATTCAGAATCACACAGAAATTGAACTCTAAAATAAAAATTTCACCTGTAGAATTATCACACACATCTTGAAGAAGAATATGCAAATTACAGGAAACCACCAAATGGCGCGGATAGTACGTCACAATGACGAGAGTGTTAGAGAGGGGTATATAAGGAATGGTGGCAAAGAAGTAAAATTGTTCACAAGCGCTTTAAAAGCCTTTCAGTGCAATAACCGCTTAGTTATGGCACAAAGGAAGCATTTGGATGATTTTTTACGTGGTAGAATTATCGGACGACTGGAATGGGGACGTACCCAGCTGGAAGTATCTGAGGAACTTGGAATTGCATAGAGTGTCATTTTCAGGCTTTGGCAACGATTCCAAGATGATGGTAATGTGAGTAGATGTTACAGCACATGTCGCCCGAGATACAACGCCGAATGAGGACCGGTATTTGGCAGTTACTGCCAAAAGAAACAGACGGAGCACAGCATCAGACCTATCTCGTCAGCTCTCTTCAGCTACCGGTTCGACAGTTTCAAGGTAGACCGTGTACAGACGCTTAGGGCACATTGGTCTATATGCTCGTAGGTCTGTCAGATGTGTTCCCCTTACCGCAACTCACTGTCACCTGCGATTAACTTGGAGTAGAGAGCATGCATTGTGGACACCGCAACAGTGGTCTTGTGCGATGTTTTCCGACGAGTCCAGGTTTAGTTTGAAGTCTGATTCTCGCCGGACTTTCATATGGAGAGCGCCAGGTACCCGTTACCACCAAGAGAACACCATTAAACGACACCGTTACGGTGGTGCAGGATGGCTCGTTTGGGGAGGAATTATTCTTGGTTCCAGAACTGACCTGCATGTTCAGAGTGTAACGATGACAGGCCACATCTATCGGGATGTCATTCTGGAACAACATGTACGTTTGTTTCGGGGCGCCATGGGTGCTGAATTTCTGTTTATGGACGACAACACCCGTCTTCACCGTGCAAACATTGTAGACGAATGTCTTCAATCGAAGGATATCACCCGTATGGATTGGCCAGCATAATCACCGGACTTGAATCCAATAGAGCATGTGTGGGATATGCTTGGCCGACGAATTGCAGCCCGTCAACCCCCTCCCACCTGTCTACCGGAACTTCGGAGGGCATTGCTTGATGAGTGGTGTAATATTCTCCAAGATCAGATTGATAATTTGATACTCAGTATGCGTAGGCGTTGTAAGGCCTGTATTGCATCGTCCGGGAGACATACTCCGTATTAAGCATCATACTAACCATGTTATACTGTTTTTTTTTTGTAAATAGGTTCTTTTTTGAAATTTGCTCCAGGGAGTAAAAATCGCAATTTGTATTAATTATGTCAAACATATAGCATCTTTTTTGCTCTTTACCTTTTGATTAATAAATTGACTTTACAAATAAGTCAAATTTGTTTTGCTTCTCTCTTTCTTTGCCTGAACTTCATTATCCTTAATTTATGGACATAAGTGTATATAATTATTGATATCTAATTCTTAGCAATACGAATTCGATTATATTGACAAATATACTTATATCTGTAATTTTGGTCTATTGATATAAAAAAGGACAGAACTTCTAATTAATATTTTGTACTAATCTCTAAAATTAAAGTAGAATGTGTTTTTTTTTGTACTCTCGTAACCCAATATCAAGTGGATTTCGGCAAAACCAATTTTCCGTGGATCTCTACTCCAAAAAAAACATGCGTGCCAAATTTTAAGTCTAAGTCTAATACAGAAAAAAGCGGAATTTTTACTATCCATACCCCCTTCCCGTAATCTCTTTAAGAGTTGCTTTGCAAAATAACCGTTCTTAGCGTATTTCAATTCATCAAAAGAAAAATGCAAACCAAAATTCATTCTCATAGTCCTTGTAGTTCGGAAACGGGAATTTCTTTGTCAATACCCCCCATTAACCCTCTCGCTGCGCACCCCGCGATTTCCACAGGCAAAGTACACGTAGCAGACGTAGCACTACGCAGCTAGAGGGTTAATACTCTGCTCCCTTTAGGAGTTGGTTTCTGTAAAATCCATTCTTAGTGGATCTACAAAAGAACATGCTTTACAAATTTCAAGTATGTGGGTCCATCAATTCAAAGATAGGAACTTTTTTCTATAACTCCCCTTGACTCATCGCAACCTTCCTGGAAGTCGATTTTTGTTGAATTCTTTGATAGAGGAAGAATATTTCATGAAAGGAATATGCCTACCAATTTTCAGCCTGGTAGATTTAATGGTTTAAAATCGGAAATTGTTCTCTATTTCGCCCCTTTATACACGAAATAAACCTTAGGGGTCGATTTTCGCAAAGCCTAATTGGTAGCGGTTCTCTACTCCATGAAAGGAATCTCATTACCAAATTTCAAGACTGTACGCCGAATAGTTTAAAAATGGAAATAATTATCTATAATGCCTATTAAACTTTCTCAACTCTACTTGGGGCTTGAATTTCGCAAAATCCGTTCTTAGTGGATTTATACTCCATAAAAGGAACATGCCTAACAAACTTTGTGCCAGTTGGTTGAATAGTTCAGGAGATATCGTGATGAGTGAATGAGTGAGCCGCTTTTCTCATTTATATATATATATATATATATATTTCTAGTGAATATATTTAGTATACTCGTATATTACTGAAGCTCAAATATTATGACTTTAAGAAAAATTAGCATTTTTATAACACGAGAGTAGTATTTCATGTTATGTATCAAATTAAATAATGAATGCTACGGGTGTAAGGGCAGATCCTTTAAATTTAAGCACAATTTTATATTGTTCTCACGTATAAATATTACTGTAATAACAAATGTGGATAAATTTATTATTGCGAAGTAGACATTTATGATTTAATTATGATAAATGTAATTGTGATTCAGTAGTTATATCTTAGTTTGCGAGCTAACAAATTACTAAATTTATTTCTCAAAGGCATTTACCACGTTGCCTTTTTCCTTAACCTTAACCTATGTTACTGAGGTAATACGTTGTGATAATATTATATAATCCCATTTTAACAGTAATTTACTCATAAGTATAATGTGAATTACAAGAGTGATGCTGCGTGTGGTCTGATGACAATGAACTAATAGACGTGTTATTTAACACAGAATGTGCATCTCACAAAAGGTGTACATATCTTATAAAGTTGTATTATAAATTATTTTAAATGTATGTTAGATCATTAGCTTTCAGGTCTCTAATGGACATTTACTTCCCCTCCATATTTATTTTCGTGTTGTACAAACTGTTAATCATTTTAATAAAGGGAGTTTTAAGCGTTTTAATTCTTCTGTATTAAAAATGCTTTCCTTTGTTGAGGAATTTTATGTTTAAAAATATTAATCGTAAATTTTTGTGTCTAATGATATATTTTGTGTGTGTGTTTAAGAATATAATTTCCATTAATTTCTCATAAATAAAATTTTACACCAAAAAGGTATTGAAATATGACAAGAATAGTGTGTATCACTTTCTTTACTTAAATTAACTTTCCATTAGTTCAAAGAAAATAAGAGAATAAAGTGTACACTTTCTTGTCAAAAATCATATTTTTTAAAAAAAGAAAAAAAATTTCTAATTTAATATTGTTAAATTTTCTAAAATAAAAGTCTTGAAAGAGGCATGATGAATTGAATCCAGTATTTAATTCCTTCCAAAACGACGTGTAGGAAGAGGGGGGCATCAGCTATCCCAAATACCATCTGCGTCATATAATATGACTCAAAATTAAAGTTATGTACGTCAATATCTGAAAATGTTAGCGAGAACTGTATTATAATTACCGAATAAATGCCAAAGAAGATACATTTTAATTGAACTGTAAACATTTACATTAATTATATGTTTATTCCAATGCACAGGATTGTCGTAATTGAACTTCCCATCCCAGAAAGAAGTTCAGGGTTTTTTATGGGTCATAACGGTCAAGAACTATAGACAGTAGACACTTCATTCCACACTGCTGTGATTCATTATAAAAATGATACAGTAGTTTATCAATAGGTGATGCTGTAGAATAGCGTGATAAAACATTCTGTCAATGATGTATATGTGTCCCGTGGCTCTCCGTAAATCTTTATAATTGAAAAACAGTGTTTCATTGCGGAACGCATTACATCCGCATGATTTGCTTAAAAATGTCAAAAAGGCCAGACTTTCAGATGTGTCACGCTTATGGTTTGTCCTCGGTAGACCTGATCTTTTAAAAATCCCCACATTCAGAAATTGTAGCGAGAAAGTGAAATATACGTGTGAATCAGTGGTGTAATATACAGTTTTAGCTTCTCTCCACTACAAAATAAGAGTTTAGGGGCCAATGGGGATTTTACATAAAATTGCAAAACCATAACATCAGAATTTAGGTCCTCTTGAATCCTTGGGGGGGGGGGTCGCATTGCGGAGGTCTACGTTACACCACTGGTAATAATGACAAATAGTTTTTATGCGGAATGTGGTTCATTTCCTGATTATTGTAACTTTCAACGGTTTTACGACGAACTGGCTGATGCAAGTGTTATCAGCTAATATTTGGTTCATTTGTGATCTGAATACCGTTCAGTAAATGGCAGTCAAGTGGTATTGATCGAGAATGCAAAGCTGGCATTGTTTATGTTGAGTCAGGTGTACGATCCTAGGTGGAACAGAAAATCCACCATGTAAAGGAGGTAAGGCTCTTCAGGTTTTTCGATGTTCAAAAGCCTAGCATTAGCATGGTGCGATAATTTGTAAACTACGCCTGCAGCTGAGGTGTTATCCTTCTCACTTGAGAATAATTTTAAAAAAGGAGTTCGTCTGATAATATCCCTTGAGTAGCCTCGTTGTGAGTCCTTACTAAACAATCAGTACTCCCGTAGTACTTCTGGTTATAGTGATTCTTAAAGATTATGTCTACCGAGAACTACCCACAAAGTTGACAGTTCAAACAGGTAGTATTTTTGGGGATTTCCGTGGAATTAATATAGACTTGCCGTTTTTTCTGAGGAAAATGTTGTGATATTGTACAGGATCATGAAAAATACAAGACAGTTGTAGAACATCCATACCACGTTTTGTTGCACTGTTGCGCCATCTACCCCTTACGACAGTGCTTCGCTAACTTTCAATATTGGTGAACCAATTTTCAGCGCCCCCCTCCAATACAAAAACAACGTATTAAATGTAATCAGTGGTGCACATAGAACTTTTTCAAAGTGGGGTGGAGAGTCCAGGGTCGAAAGTCCACCGTTCTCTTATCATGCGTTTCAATACACCATCCAATATATTCTTTTGATTTTGTCAATTTTCGGGAACAAAACACAGTAAAAAAATAATTATTGATAAGTAATTAGCATTAATTAATAAAGTTAATTACAAATAGCATATACTTAATAAAGTATTAAGTACACTTAAACCTGTTTCTGTGCGGTGGATAGGGACCGCATTAAAGAAAACGCATAAAAAAATTGCACAAAACTTCCCGAATAGCTATAAAATATAGTTTTCGGAACACAATTAAAAAAAAAATTTATGCGGTGAATAGGGACCGCATAAAAAAAGTCTCACGTTTAAAATAACTCAAAACCTTACGAAATAACTAGTACATACCTGGAATTTCGCCAAACGTTTTGGAATCTGATTTAAAAAATACACTTGCGAACGTTTTTAAATATTTTATTTACATATTATGTGATTATTTTACACATACAAAACTTTTCAAAACGTATAAATATTATCCTTCGCAGTCTGACAATTTATGCGAACTTTCCTGTGATAAACTGGTTCAAAATCGCTTTCGTCACTTGAAGATACTATCTCGCTCTCGTTTAGAGTTGACTTTTTTTCAGGTACCATATAGTCAGTGATTAGTTTTTGCGACGACTGTTGTTTCACTAGACGCTTGTATATGCCCCGGTAGCCAGATATGAACGACTGAAGATCCTTTTAGAATTTTGAAGTTCTTTCAGAATTGGCATCGATTGCAAGAAAATGACATTCTAATTTATGACAGAGTTGGAGTCCTGCATAGATTTTATCTGCTGTCATATGATCGGGTTCTCTTTGAAACAGAGAGCTTTCTCTGAGAGAGAGCTTGCATATGACATAATTATTTTGTATTTTTTTAAATGTCGAATAGAGAGTTTTGAAAATGGACTACTCATATAAAAAATCGAAAAAACTAAATGACCGATCAATCCTACTGATTTTTTTATTGATAACTTCGTCAATTATGTTCAATTTGATTGAAATTTTTATTTACCGCACAAAAAAAATCGCATAAAAAATCGCACAAAAAAAGACCGCACAAAAACAGGTTTGAGTGTACTATATTCATAGAATTATAATCAATGGATAAAAATCAAAGCCTATGGGAGGGGGAGTGTCCGGACCTGAGGACTCCTCCCCCTTGTGTGCGCCACTGAATGCAGTAATTTTCTATTAAGTTAACGCTATTATACAACTTTAACTATAAACCGGAAAAATATCAAGATAAGTATTTAGCTTTGTATATGTTAAATTTAAGTTATAGATATTTTAAGTAAGCCATACTTTTAAGTAATAGGACACTATGCTACTTTTAATTTATAATTTGTAAATGAGCACAGATTACAATAAATACACAACACGCATTTTTTTATCGTATCACCATGTATTTTGTTTCATTTCTTTTCAGTATTTTATTTTTTTAAAATAATCTTTTATTTTCAACTTTTTGATTGTTATCACGGCCCTTAGGAGGTGCGCCCCACAGTTTGTGAATCGCAGCCTTAAGTGTTGTATATTTTTGTTAATAAGTCCTGAGAGGGCATCCCTACTGTCTGTTGCCCAAACGTCATGGAATTATGATACATGCAACGCACTACACAGCTCATTGATTTGAGGTGGTTTAAAAATACCAACAATCTTGTATAATATTATTTATAACACAAAATACATTTCTAGAGTAACTAGAGCACAGTAACGCGCATGATTGACCTGAAAATTACCTTTACAGACCATTGTGCGTCCATCCCTTCATAGCTACTCATTATCCGTGCCATTAAAAGAATGTACTTTTAATAACGATAAATCATTTTACTGAAACAAAAATGATTCAAATTCTTCAGGGGAAACAAATATTGCATTTATTCTTGCTTTCCTATTAACTGATATTGAAATCAATTTTATTTTTTCTAAATTTATTCTTTAAAGAAAAAATTCACAACGTTTCTAGCTGCACTTTTTTCGCTACGATTTCTATGATATATCATGAATTAATAGTTAAATATGATAAAATATTTATAATATGTATAATATTCGTCTTATTTATAAAATATTCTCACACTAACACTAGAGGAAAAATTTCTAATTTCTCTGTTTAGTTTTTCATTTGCTAATGATATTGAGGTTGTCATTTGCAACACAGAAGCATTGAAACACAACTTCTTTTCTTTGGAAGCTGAATGAAATAAGATAAAGTTTGTCATTTATCAAAATATAATGTACATTTAAAGCGTGCCAACATTTTACGTATTTAAATTAAGTTTTAAATAAATTTTACAGCCCCAAAAACAAACGAAGCCGTCATTTATTCGAATAAAATATTTTATTCATAGAACAGCAAAATTAAAAACATTTACATTTAATCTCGTTGAGTAATATATATAATACTTCACCAAACGATAACATTTTTTTTGTTGCTGTTTACGCATTTAAATTATGTTTTAAATGTATTTTATAAATATAATAAGATATTGTTCACCCCTTAAATGTTTTTTTAATTTTGTTTCAAATGATATAATTGTGTTACCACTTATATCTGTAAGCCTCCTGTTATTCAATGTGCAGCATGACGAGTTTTGCAAATAAATTTTTAAAAACCTGAATATAACTAAATATATTATATGACCAATTTTAATGATCTTTACTTTAAAAATAGATAATTCATATTTTGGAACTGACAATATCTCCTAGTATTTAGGTTCTGAAATAAATAGAATGAACTACATAACGCAGGAGGTTAATAAGTGTCCCATCTGAAAACAAATGTTCTTATGGACTACAAAAATATTTAAAATCTAATTTCACCACCAGAAAAATAAAATTACCCCTATTCATTTACAAACTTTTGATAAGACTCGTTCTCCCAAATGTTTCTGAATCTTTCTATATTTGAAAGAAGAATTTTGTGAAGCATATTAGGTAGAAATAACTGTGATAATTGTTTGAGAAGAATTAATTTTGGAGCATTTACAAACTCTTTAAAGGGCCAGGTATTAACACATAGCAATACATAGGATATTAAATGGACAGTACTCTTAAGATTGAGTGACAGTCCAGTCGCTAAAAAGATCTTGACTGAACCACTTGGTACTCGAAAAAAGAGGACCAAAACTTAGGAGGATCGAGTGCCTGGAAAAAAACTTGAAAACTATCAGAGCAAAAAATTGGAAAACCTTAGCCAAGAACAGGACAGCATGAAATGGATTTCTAAGGAAGACCAGGTCTCATCCGGGGATGTGTGTGTGTGGTGCCACTGAAGAATTTTTAAACCTTAATCAAAACATATACATGAAATAAAAGCTAAATTATGTAATATTAAAATCGAATTTTAATGGTTATATTTTTCCATAAATTCGAAGATTCATTTTTTTATTGAAGCATAAATGTATATAAAATATTTTATTTATCTTTTTATTACAAAATAACATTTATATTTCTAGAATACAATTCCATTTCTATCTCTCAATAGGATAATCTTAATTAAGAAAAATACCAATCACATAAGGAGGATTGTTTTTAACAAGCCTTTCTTAAATCATATGACAAACTTTCCTGGGCATAAATATCAGTAGAAAAAAATTAACTTATACGCTGTAAAAGAACATTAATAACAGTTTTATGTTGTAACATGGGAATAGCGGAAGGAATGATATTTAATTCCCTATGATATGCCCGCTTATGCATTAATTGATATATATCAGGGAGAAAAGATTATATTAATGCACCAGTTTGATATCGAATTACGCAGAAAATAATTTAGTTAGAATTTATTTTTTTCACAAGAAAGAGACTAGAGATGTATATTTAATGTACTGGGATTTCAATGATTAACGAAATACATCTATGTAGATGTATATATATATATAAGTAAATGGTACCCTAGTAAGAGAATGCTAAATCTTGGATTAATAATCTACTTTCAGTTGTCCTAATATTTGTCTGTTAGCATTTCATTAAGAACCATGTGAAATCAGTATAAGTCTTAATAAGCAAAACGCTATTCAAGAATTCTTAATATTTTTCATATTTGATCTCAATCGGCAGTTATATTGAGAGTTAAGGACGCAGAATTCGTGTTTGTCGATTTCAAATGCGAGAATTTGGTTTCAATTCATGATTCAAATAAATTATCGTGCAGAGTGTTGAAGACTATATATAATACAAGATAAGAAAAATAAAATAAATAAAAAAAGGTTACATGAAATGTCAAATTGCTCATGAGTTGAGGTGTGTGTGAAATATCTTTCTCTATTACTTTTCAATAATTCGAGATACAATGCGTCGTGCAAAGAGGCCTAGAATTGAATCTCCTTTTTCAATACAATCAAACAAACACAGTCTACCACGTTCACAAAATCCAAATGAACTCTTCCTTTAATACAAAATTTAGTCCAGCGTCTCCACGCTCCAAAAAAAACTTTCTTTTCTAGATCGCTCTTGATGCAAAGGCCCAGCACCTTCTCACAAAATAGCACCTCCCCCCTGCAGGTGCGTAGAATAGCACCAAACACTTCAAAAATCTGCAGCTAACTGTAGCCAGACACTTCAATGTGATTAGTAGGTAATCAGAGGGAAACCAAGTTAATCACTATTAGTCTTTGTAATAACTCATATCACGCCATTAATTTAAGTACAGCAATTAATATGATTGTTGCGCTGATTGTACGTTATTGATCTGTACAATTCGAAAGGCTTTCAAATTATTTTTACAGTAAACTTCTGCAACAAGCCTTGGGAAAGAAACGAACTTATAGAGAGCTGCCAGTAGTCATGGGTCAATCTAAAGTATATACTGGCAGCTCACAAGAAGATAAAAAATGAATGAACTAATACACGATGCTGTTCTGTTTCTGGGTACCCCAAATACCGATAACATAAACTTTTTGATGTGATGGTCTAAGAGCAATCTGCTCAGCACTATCGAAACCCTTTATGTTGATAACGTTAAAAATACCTTTTTTAATGTATCTTTTCTAAAGATATGTCGCAAATGCAGTCTCAGAAAGCTTTTGCATGTCAAACATTAGTTTGCTATAAAACTTAAACTATCACCTTTTAAAATGCTTAATTAGATAATATAAATAAAATGTTGGATATATAGTGAAAAAAAATACAAAAACAGATATATATATATATAACTTTTGCTAAATGTTCACTTCAGTGAATACTACATAGAATATATAAAGAACATGCCGTGTAATCTTTATGGACGTTCGAACAATATTTTCTGAGAAATACTACATCAAACCTTGAAAAATAATACTTTAATGAAGCACACTTTTTAAAAAAATTAAAATAAATAAAAAAAACTCACCGAGTTGAAACATTCCTCTCCATCGTCATTTTTTTTAGTTCTGAAAATCTTCTTGCAAGTCTTTTTATTCTTTCGAACCCTATAGTTTTTTTTCGAAGTCAGGTACCTTGCCCTTCTTGTCATTTCGTGTACGGACATTTTTATCTATGACGACGCCATTAATGGGTGAATATCCTCTCTTTTACCAAGTTCCATTAATAGTTGTAGAAATGTCTTTGATATTTTGATTTTCACGAACTACTTGCACCACATCTATCATTATTTCATTGCATATATCCTTGTTTACATCTAATAAGACTTTTCTGTATTTGGTCAGGTTTGTTGTTGCAGATTTTGCATGTTCATCAATCCACAAAACATTCGTGGAAAGCACCTCATTTCATGAAAAAATGGCATTATTTCAAAGTTGCTAAGTTTTTCTAGTTTCAGTTTTAAGTTCTTTAGATGAACAAAATTAGTAATTGTAATCACGCAAATCCCACTGTGAGTTAATTTCAATTGCTTAAAAGTCTTATTTCTGTTCTTCCACACTGTAAGCATTTCTCAGGTTCCAAATACCGCAGCCAAAATATTTAAATCCACAACATCATTTCTAAATCCAGTTTCTAACTCACTTGTATACAAGATCTTCAAATAGCTAAGCCTTTTTTCAGATGTAGAGATGTTAGTGTTATAAACAGAATCCCGATGTGGTACCGAGTTACACGGTAGCTTTGATTTGAAGTTACTTTTTCCCATGCGTTGATTGAAACGTACTTTGCCTTTCTAAAATAGATCTTCAGAAGAACAAGGCATTTTTAATGTAACAAAAGAATACTAAAATTCAAAATAATCACTTAGTAAGAGGTAACGTATTGTAAAAATCACTTCAACACAACAAACAGCGGTAAAAAAAAACGTATTTCCCTAAAAATACAAACATAAACAAAGTATAATTAGTTACAGTTACAGTTTGTTGGATATGGAGCAAGTATAATTAGTTGCGCTTGTAACTTCGGTATTGTGGTAGAAAACTGCGGCGCTGTAGTCTAGTGGTCAAAGTAACAAACTCGTGACTGTCTGTCATGGGTTTGAGCCCAATATAACTGAAGACCCGCCTTGTAAGGGGGCTATGCACGTTAAATCTGTCGAGAGCTCAAAGGTCCGTATAGTGTAATAGTTAGGAGAGAGGTGACAGATCAGTTGTGGGTTCTCGTCACTTGACCCTGGTTCAAAATTACGAGGTTGGTCCACAAATGCCCGCATATAGCTGAACAGTGAGATGTTAATATTTACTCACTCGTGGAAGAAAACAACTGAGGCTTGTCACATAGCACGATGGAAAAGTTTTGAAAATAACGCCGATTGAATGATTATTACCATCACTCTGCAAAACAACACGAGCAGATAGTGACAGAAGTCTATTGTCTGGCTTTTGTGATTCAGATATTGTCTCGTAACGTTGAACCATAGTCCAGTGATGAAGACGACATCTGAGCTGGCACCCTATTCAAAGTCCCACCAAACAGAAGACGTTTGGTCTGGACTGATTTGGCGTGCATCAACCTTCTACTCAGTGGAAGAAAACAACTGAGGTTTGTCAGATAGCACGATGGAAAAGTTTTGAAAATGACGCCGATTGAATGATTATTACCATCACTCTGCAAAACAACACGAGCAGATAGTGACAGAAGTCTATTGTCTGGCTTTTGTGATTCAGATATTGTCTCGTAACGTTGAACCATAGTCCAGTGATGAAGACGACATCCGAGCTGACACCCTATGCAAAGTCCTACCAAACAGAAGACGTTTGGTCTGGAATGATTTGACGTGCATCAACCCTCTACTCAGTGGAAGAAAACAACTGAGGCCTGTCAGATAGCATGATGGAAAAGTTTTGAAAATTACGCCGATTGAATGTTTATTATCATCACTCTGCAAACCAACTCGAGCAGATAGTGACAGAAGTCTATTGTCTGGCTTTTGTGACTCAGATATTGTCTCGTAACGCTGAACTATAGTCCAGTGACGAAGACGACATCTGAGCTGGCACCCTATTCAAAGTCCACATCCCACCAAACAGAAGATGTTTGGTCTCGACAGATTTGACGTGCATCAACCCTCTACACTATAGTTACTGAATGGCATTAGGGTTCGAATTCAGGATACGCCGGTCACGATTCCGCGACCTAGCAACTAGACTACCCAGGGCACAAAAAATGTCGCCAAATTTCCATCCGGTCTAAGAAGAAGAGCAATGATTACGTTCAATTTAACCACTTACCTGATTATCCCGAGTTATCTCGGGTTCGTATATATTGCATTAATTGTTATCACGAGAAAACTCGCAGAAAGCAGAACTTGTCAGTACGATTTATTTTATCACGATTTTACTCAGCTTGTAGGAAATGAAAGAAAATATTTAGCTTTGATTAGCAGTTTGCCAACTTTTGTTGTTGTCACGGTTCTTTTGGCGAGAGCGGTCACGTGTTTTCCCTATGAAATAGTATACGTCGGCTTGTGGTTTATCTATATATATAAAGGAGAAAAGCGACTGACTGACTAATCACGAAATCTCTGGAACTATTCAACCTACAGACTTGAAATTTGGTAGACATGTTCCTTTGATAGAGTAGACATCAGCTAAGAAAGGATTTTCCGAAATTCGAAACGTAAGGGGCGTTACGGGGGGTTAAGGGTTTTAATAATAATTGTTTCCATGTTTAAACTACTTGATGTACAATCTTGAAATTGGGTAAGCGGATTCCTTTCAGAGAGTAGAGATCCGCTACAAAATGAGTTGGCTGAAAATCGACCCCCAAGTGGCGTTGCAGGGGCTTGGGGGCGTTATAGATAATTATATCCATTTTTAAACTATTTGACGCACTGTCTTTAAATTTGATATATATAGATTCCTTTCGTAGAATAATGATCAGTTACAAAACGGGTTTTGTGAAAACAGACTTCTAAGTGGCGTTGCGGGGATTAAGGGGCGTAATAGATAAATATATCCGTTTTTAAACTACTTCACCTACCTGCTTGAAAATTGGTAGGTAAATTTCTTTCCTGGAGTAAATATCCGCTACAAAATGGGTTTTGGGAAAATTGACCCCCAAGGGGTGTTGCGGGGGCGGGGGGTTTAAGGGGCGTTATAAATTCCTATTTTTAAGTTATTAGACGTACAGTCTTGAAACTTAGTAAGCAGATTCCTCTCATAGGGTAGAGATACGCTAAAAATGGGTTTCGAGAAAATTGCCCCCAAGTGGCGTTGAGAACACTTAAGGGGCGTTATAGATAATTATTTCCATTTTTAAACTATTAGACGCAAAGTCTTTATATTTGATAAAGAGATTTCTTTCATAGAGTAGAGATCAGCTATAATAAGGTTTTGTGAAAACAGACCTCTAAGTGGCGTTGCAGGGGAATAAGTGGCGTAAGAGATAAATATTTTCGTTTTTAAACTATTTGACCTACCTGCTTGAAAATTGGTAGGAATGTTTCTTTCATGGAGTAAATATCCGCTACAAAACGGGTTAGGAGAAAATTGACCCCCAAGGGGTGTTGCGGGGGGTTAAGGGCAGATATAAATAATTATTTCTTTTTTTAAACTATTAGACTCATAGTCTTGAAATTTGGTTAGCAGATTCCTCTCATAGGATAGAAATACACTGCAAAATGTGTTTTGTGAAAATCGACCCCTAGGTGGTGTTGCGGGGGTTCAAGGGGCGTTATTGATAATTTTTTTGCATTTTTAATTAATTGGACACACAGTCTTCAAATTTTGCTAAGCAGATTCCTTTCATAGAGTGCAATTCCCCTACAAAATGGGTTTTGTGAAAACAGACCCAGAAGTGGCGTTGCGAGGGCTCAAGTGGCGTTATAGACAATTATCCCCATTTTTAAACTGTTAGACGTACAGTCTTGAAATTTGATAAGCAGATTCCTTTCGTAAAGTAGAGAACCACTACAAAATGGGTTTTGCGAATATCAACTACCAAGTTTAATTTCGGGAGTTTAAGAGGCGTAATCGATAAATATTTCCATTTTTAAACTATTTGATCATCCTGCTTGAAAATTGGTAGGCATGTTCCTTTCATGGAATAGAGTTCCTCTAACAAAGAGTGAAACGAAAATTGACCCCTAAGGATGTTTGCGAGGGGTCAAGAGGAGTTACAGAAAAAAATTAATGTTTTTAATTGTTAGACCCATATACTTGAAATTTGTTAAGCATGTTTCTTTTGTTGAATAGAGATCCACTAAGAATGTATTTTAAGCAAATCAAGTTCTTAGGGGGTGCAGGGGGTTACTGGGACGTATTGACAAAAAAATTACTTTTTTCGAGCTACAAGGACTCTAATAATGAAATTTGGTTTGCATTTTTCTTTTGTTGAATTGAAATCCTCTAAGAGCGGTTATTTTGGAAAACGGCTCTCAACGGGATTACGGGGATATTGATAGTAAAACTTCTTTTTTTCTGTTAGATTTAGACTTGAAATTTGGCTTGCATGTTCAATTTACGGAGTAGAGATCCACCGAAAATTGGTTTTGCGGGAATCCACTTGGATTTTGGGTTACGAAAGAGCAAATATCATTCTATACTTCAATTTTAGAGATTTTTAGAAAATACAAGTTAGATGAGTTCTGCCCTTTCTTTTTGCGACAGTTAAAGGTATAAGTATATTTTTCAATACAATCGCATTCTTAATGCTAGGACTTAGATATCAATAATTTATACATATATATAAGCAGTAAAAATTTATAAAACATCATGAAATACCCAGCGAAGCGGGCGGGTAACAGCTAGTTAATGTGTAAAGAAGGATAGTAACGTGATAAAAAAATAAAATAATGGCGATGATGCAAGATAGCGAAAGCGATGATTTTTCAAATAGTTATTATGAAGGCGTGGACAGTGAATAATAAAGTGATAAATAGTGTGATTCTTCTGTATGTAGCCTTATTGAAGATGATTGTAGCCTTATTGAAACAATGCACCCATAAAGAAGATTCCAAAGGTAAGCCAGCAAGAAAATGGACCGGATACCAGTGTACAGCAAGGTTGGTATCCCTTTGTGTTGGGATAGCTCGGGATAGCAAATGAATATGGAAACTAAATGCTTATAAACCTGTAAAAAATTAAAAATTCAACTTAAACCCAAATATTTTGTTTTGTTTCATTTCCTTGTATTTAATAACTAAATTTAAAAACATACTGAATTATTTTTTTGCAATTTTTTTCAAAAAAATTTGCAAGGGGAGCTATTAAAGGTGAGTTCCATGTTTATGATTAATTGTGAACAAAACTTGAGCCCTTGTAATTATCGTTGAGATGAAATAGGGGTGGTTTAGAAAGGTAACAAGCTAAAAACGTTTTTTAAATGCAATATACTTAAAATAAATTTTTTTTAAGGTTTTAGGCTTCTGTTGCTGTTGTTACTTATGCCACCTGATCAACAGTTATATCAGACCAAGGTTCACGAATTTCATCGCAGCTTGGAGCTAGATTTTTACGCCTGTCGTTAGCCTTAGCTTAGAGCATGAGGTGACAGTACAATTTTTCTCGCCTACACCCCAATTTTGAGGAAGCACACCTTGGGGGGGAGGTCAGGGGCTTCCATTAACCTCACGAGAGGAATTGCGGATCGACGACTATTTAGAATTCCCCTATGCCGTGTGAAGGCACTATACATTTACAAACATACATGTCATTTCCGGTAATCGAACCCAGATCCTACGCACCACCCTCAACGTCACCACTCGCTATACCAGATGAGCGGCTTTTTGGCTTCAAATTTCTCTTAAATATGTATAAAATCTGAGAAGCATTCACGAAGTGTTGGGATCACAGACGTATATATACACCTTTAGAGATATGTTATATATTTGAAATTTATGTATATGAAATTAGAATTCAGTTCACACATGATATATAAAAAAGTTAAGACATTAAAATTCTGTACTTACAGTAGATCAATCTTTGAAACCCCGCAAATTTGACAAGCCTGTTCCTTTTACTGAAACACTCACTGTTAATATTTCCCCGCAATTGGCAAACCAACTCTAACTAAACTAACAGTTTTTTACAAAGTAAAATTTTTAAGTTGCATTAAAGGGCTGTGATTAAAATTAACGCAATACCAAGAAATAAGTGCTTAGAAACCTTACCAGTTAATAAAACAAGTTTATGGGATTAATGTTTAGGTCAGTGGTTCTCAATGTTTAAATATTTACAACCCATTTTTCAATCATAATTTTCATCTCACCCCTTTCCCTCTCTAACAACAATAATAACTGAATGCAATAATAATGTAGTTTGACGCGCTAAAACTACAATACAACCTTAATTATAAACCGTACAAAATAGCAAGATTATTTATAAATTTTGTATTTGTTTCTTTTAAGTAATATATATTTTAAGTTATTTACTTTTAAGTAATAGAATAAAAATATTACGTTACATTTTTTCCCCCTATTTCTTAAATCGGAACTGATCGCAATAACTACGCAATGTGTATTTAATTTTCTTGTTATAATGTTTTTTTCTTCTTTTTGTTTCGGTAAATTAAAAAAAAATTTTTTTTAAATTCTATTTTCAATTTTTTGATATGCTCAGGCTTATCTGGCTCTCGTTTATCTGTGCCATTATTATCCAACAGTTACTAGAAATGTTTAAAGATTATTCTACTTCTTTTAAAAAAATTTTCCCTCTCATACTCTATTTCTCTTTTTACCTTATTTTTTTCTTATTGTTTCGATTTTCTTCTTTCAACCTTAATATAGGGAGCAAGTTTTATAGCTTTATAATTGAATAAGTTCCTAAGCGTTTATACAAATAATTTGCCCCGCATTCAATATTTTTTTCCCATTTTGTCGATAAACAATAATTTGATTTGTTATTTTCTTGTAAAAAAAATTAGTAAATATAATGACTTTATTTGACACTTCTTATTTTTAAATTGCAAGGGATAAAACAATACACTTTTATAAAGAAAGTGGAAACTAGAAATAAATTTTCCAAGGGATATAAGTATAGGAAAGGTAAATCTAAAAAAAATTCTGAGGAAAAAAGCCTTGAAGTTATTAATTCCTTTTGATTTTTTTCTTGCGATGTCTTTTGCCAAACTTTAACACTGATGGTTTATATATATTCTATAGCGACTAATTGTTTGTGTATATATATATATATAAGATTTTTTTTCTTGTAAGTTCTAACAGTAAATCTACGCTACTTTATTCAATAAAAAATAATTACTTTATTCATCAAGTGATTTTTAATATTTTCTGTATTAAGGCTCATAAAAATAAATTTTTTTACGATATTGCAGATTATAATGCTAAAATTGCAGTTATTGATTATAAAGCGTTGCATGTGTCCACCTGTGTGACCTTGCCTGTTTGTCATTAAAAACTTTAAAAAATGTATTGTGAACTGGAAGATTTGGGCGTCAAACTCTAAATGTGGCTTACGGATCAAATTTAATATTTACTTAAATACAGCTTGGATATTAATCTTCATTAAATCTTCTTTCACAATTCCTTACCATGGTGATTTTACTTCTTAATCATGTGCTTTTCATTTAAAACTTATTCCCAACTGGCTTTACTATTGCATTGGAAAAGAATGTGTTCGGATATCTAACTAAAGTACCAATTAATCTTTCCATATGGAAAAATTAAAAAATTAAGGTATACTCAATAAGTTTAAGTCATATATTAATTAAAATATAATATTCGTTTTGCTTTTACAAATCCGTTACTCTATAAATCTCTTATATGAGATTGATTCAATATTATTTATTAAAATGGATGACATCATCAACAACAAATAATGAAGACACCCCATTCCAGGAAACATGGCTCATTAAAAAAAAAACAGAAAGTAGTAGTAGTAACAAGAACTATGATGAAGCTAGTAACTAGAACATTTAAGCAAATTATTAATTATTGGTAGGTTGTAACAATTCATTTGTTCTTTGTCTTCGTTTTAGTGCTAACTTAACAACTACATAAGAGAGAGGTACGAGTTGCATATCTCATCTTTGCGAACAAATTTATATGTAATTTTTTTAAATCATGTTTACGCAAGTAATGTTAAAAACTGATTTCACCTGATAAAAAAGATATTTTAAACAAAAAAAATTTGAGTATAGAAGTGGTGTTTTTTCCCCACTAGGGCAGCCGATTAGAACCCTTTAAGTTGAGTACATTCTCCTTGGGCATTGCAGAAATAGACTTAGTGAAATTAAAGGCAAAGTGTTCATAAAAATCATATATCAGTAAAATCTATCAGCTTGATTTGTACACGAATCATCACACTTACAGCTCACTACATGTGGTTATAACGAATTATTTTTTTTAATTAACAAACACTTTTTTTAGAATTTGAATTATACGTACTACTTTCTAAGTCCTGCAGCTGCTTCTAAGGCTAAGATTTTACCATTGTAAGATCATTTTTATATACAGGGTGTTTCCAAAATTGAAGGACTTCAAAGGAGCGATATTAGGCAGCATGGGGCTAACAAATCACCATAGAACAAAGGGTCGCGAACCACGTTTAACCGGAGTAATTCGAAAAAACCGTTATGAAGGGTATGATAAGAGGTCAGAAATACATTTAATAGACGTGAAGCATGTTTTCAATGCGAATAATGTATCACAGTTAAGCGTTAGAAAAGCAACGACAAGTTATTGTCAACGGAATTGTTGGAAATTCCAGCCGCGTATGTCATAACACAGCTGAAACCGGCCAACAAAGGATTGATTATAGGATGCGTTCTAACAAATTTGATGTGCTGGCTATGTCAGCTAAAGCGACGACGATCACCCAATGTAACCAATGAAGTATCGCACACAAGCGATTTCAGGTATCCCTAGAAGAAGAAATCAAAGAGATTGAGGGGAGCATGGAGACCAAGCAAAAATTTCGGTCGAGTCCAAACCATTTCTCGAGATATATAGCATGGAATACAACAATCGAAAAATGTGAGATTCACCATCATGCATTAGCCAGACATTCTGGTGGGCAGTATTCATTGCAATAAATCCCGGATGATGTTCTCTAGCAAAATAGGGTATTTTGCTCCATCAAGGCAATCGGACAGTATATGTATATCCCCGTTTTCGTTCGGCCACTCCCTTCGTCTGGTTTATCGTTCTCCCGAAAGCTACTATTATCGAGATTTTCACCGACTAAATTTGGTTTGTGACCCCCTGTTCTATGATGATTTATCACCCCATGGTGTATACTATCACCTCTCTGAATTTGTCGGTACAATTTGGCAACACCCTGTCTAGACTAAATGCATCACCTAAAGCATAGTAAGAAATATATACATTTCAAGTAGTTGTGTCGATCCCTGATCATTCTACAACTAATGATGTTAAATGTTGTTGTTGTCGTCGTGTCCTTCCCGCAGGGAAGGAATGAAAGTTGCCATTGCCTGTGAGACAGGTTGGACTTCTTAACGATAGATGGCGACACCTATCTCCACCACCACCATTTTGGCATGGAACTGAAGGGAAATATTCTCCAGCCCCCTGTACTCGTGGTTTCTGCTGCGACCACCCACAAGACTTTAGGACCCACTAATTTAACGAGCACGTACTCCGTCTATACTCGGTGGTATGTAGTGGCATCGAACCCAGGCGCTCCGGTCTGGAGTCCGATGCTCAAACCACTAGGCTACCCACGACCCAATGATGTTAAATAATTGTAACATATACGCAATCGAATTGGATTTGATAGTCTTCACTGGTCACATGTCTAAACATCTAGCTAGTAACCTCTCAATCGTTGCATTTTGGGCTTGACTTTGGTTTAAAATTAATAATCCGTTGTGCGGAGCAACTCATTTGCAATGTTAATTATAAAAGTACTCATTTTTAATTATTTTTCTTATTAGATTACATTTTTGTTTTTTAGATAGAAACTCTTCCAAGATCGCAAAGAACATGCTTCTTGTTGTCCAATACATTTTATAATAAGAATTTATAATGTAGTATTTTTCTAATATGATATAAGTTTTCTTAATTCCTCAGAAGCTGTTATTTTGAACCTACTGGGTTTTAGCAAAAGTATCCTCTTTATTTGATATCTTAAAAAGACTTTTCATATTTATTCACTCTAGAATAAATTTACACATATGAAATAAATATAAATAATGCATTTACTGCAGTTTTATACATTTTTAGAGATTTGCAAGCAGAAATACCTAACTCTTTTTTAATGTTTTATTATGTCGTTGAAATATTATTTTTTTTCTCTTCTCTGCATCTTCCACTATATTGAGCATCTCATTCTAAATCAGCTGACATCAAGACAGAAGGACCAAATACAAAAAAAAATCCGATTTGAAGCTCAAGTGAACCCTTTTTTCCAAGCTTATTTTACTCGGCGATACTTTACAGCATGTTTTGTTGTTTTGGAAAAGAATTCAACTGTCAATCTGCTTGACGGAGCAAGAAGTAGAGTTGTAGATGCCCAAATAACAACTAGAATTATTCGACCGTGCAACATTTCCTATTCCTTTGTTTTGATTTTTGTTTTGCAAGCCGATAAAAAAAATCAGTTTGAAACACTTTGAACACAGAAAATTCTTCCTCCTCCGCAACAATAGGAGAAAAAATTTAAAATTCTGCTTCTTGTTTTGTAAATTTGTATGTCTCATATATTGGAATAAAATTACTTTTTTATTCAAAAGTTTGGATGTAAACACTATTTTTTTCCCTTTAAGAAAATGAAATAAGTGTGTGTGAATAATATTGTATTCAATTTCCCTTGTACTTTTTCTAGAATATACTTAGAGTTTATTTTATATCCTTTATAAATATTTTTTTTAAGTTTATAATACTAATCTGAGTTGTTTGAAGTAAAAAATAAATTCAGAAAAACAATTGAAAGGAACTTTTGCTTCGAGTATATATATACATATATAGTAACAAAAAATGAAAAAAAATGCATGGCATAATAAAATTGATAATACAAAGTTATATCACTAACAAGGCTAGAAGATTTAAATTAGATTTCAAGAAACACAACTTTAAAAAATGGTGGAAAAGTCTATTGTACAAGAATTAACTAAGCGTATGTATAACATGAAACAGAATTAGAACTTTAAAATGTAAGAAACCAGAAGAGTCAATAGACTAAAATAAAGACCTATTATGCATTCTAAAGCTGTTGCTGAATTAGGACGAGCAAAATTAGGGTTAAATATATTTTATGGATCCTACCTTACCCGTTCAGCAGAAATTTTTGACGTAATAGCAAAATATAACCATATTGGAAAGTTTATATATATATATATATATATATATATACCTAAATATTTTAATAACTGATATTTCAATATAATTAAATAAAAGCTAGTATTTTTTCCCTAAAACATATGGCTTCTCTACATAATATTTTCTTCACATAGAGTTGATTTCATATTAATATATAAAACATAGATTAATTATTCTTTGATGGTTTTACAGAGTACTTAGCCCTGGTGAACTTTAAGCTCCATTATTAACATTTAAAGTGACTTTGATAGCTTAACTACCTTTCCTTTAGCAAACATTTTACGTAATTGGAAAATTTAGTGCCTAAAAATAAGAATTACTTGGAAATAACGATTTGAAAATTTTCAAAAGTATCTGAAAAATAAGCTACAAATTGTGTAATTTCAAGATAGGTTGATAAGAGAGGTTGGATAAGGAGGGTAGGTTGGGCTTAGCATAACCAATGCAGATACAGCCAAGATACCGAAGTTAAACATCTTGTAAATAGAGCTGGTGGCGACAGTAAATATTCTGTATGGCCGATACAAAACCGGTCAGTGGGAGGAGTTACAGAGAAGTAGAAATGAATAAAAAATTCTTACAAGCAACACATAATAACTTACGAAAAATCATTTTACTGAAATTTAAAAAATTGTTTGCACATATTTAATTTTTTTTCACTCTCACTTTTTTAATATATATTTTAAAAAACTTCTCTGTATATATTTCTGTCAAAATATATTCTGTATATTTACACATTTCTAGTGATATTTTGATTAAAATTTAATATTTCATTATTATTAATATGATTTCTTGTAAAGACTGATTAGTCCGGATGTGCAGGTGATGCAGGCTTGCATCATCTTGATTTAAAAACGCTAAACCTTTAGTTTTTCGAAAGATAAGGTCCTTTTAGTCGGTTAAACCTGAAATAAGTGATATCTGGATGCCTTGGACGTTTCAAGGTCATTATGAACTAAAATCACTCAAGAAAAAATTCAAGTGAATTATTTCAATTGCGTGCACACACAAACACGCCCGCTTAAAATGAAGATAAAAACCTCTGTTTAACAAATAAAAATTCCCATATTGACGAATTGTCACGAAAGCATTAAAATATTATTTTTTGAGGGATTAGCAAAAATTGGATTTTTTTTACCAAATGGCATATTCTTTTTGTCCAGAATAGAAAAAGATTTTCCTTGTAAGGAGCAGATTTTGACAGGAGAGGGTACAGCCCAGTGTTATACTTAACAAGTTCTGATGAGTCACCTTTAAAGTTTTGAAAAGGGGCTGGAAAAGTTCATTTGCCTCATCACACTCAATTGCATAGGGGGGTATTTTAAAAGTTTTTGCAATTTTATCTGCAATTTTTATGTGAAAAGTGAGTTTTTTAGTGAGAAATTAAGAATGATACTCCTATCAAAATTATTAAATTTTTCGATGTTTTACTTTGTTTGGAAACTCTGAAAAAGTTACACTTGTATGTAGCAGGATGTGAATGATGTAGTATTTCCTTCTCTGCATAACGTTGAAAAGGAACTCTTCTGAGTCAAGAATCAAAGAGACTATCAAACATCCACTATTCAGTATTTTTAAATTTCTAATATATTTATACTGTATATATATATATATATAACATCACATATATTTAAACCTCTTGAAGCTATAATTTAGGTTCATCAGGTTCATTTTAGGAATTTTAAAGTTAGAGAGTCAAAGAAAAAGAAAGAAAAACAAAGTGTGTGACTCACTTTTTATAATTAATTACGAGTGTTATTTTCCTTTCAATTTTTACATTTGCAAATGCATTAAAATGATGTCCAAAAATTAATTGAAAATGTCACATTGATGGTTTTACATAACCTCGTAATTATGTTCTAATTTTTTCAGCATTTATCTTCACACTCGAACAACTTCGGAGCAATATTAGACAATTATTCATAAGCTATTGCACAAAATCAATTTAACAATTATTACTGTGTTTTGCAACAAAAAAATTACGTCATGTTATTAAACTTCATTCTTTGTTACTTTCAAGTATGCTTAATGTAAAATAGTATCGAACTCTCATAACAGCTTGACAATATTAAGGAATAATGATATTTATTTATTTTACTGAGTTGACTTTTAGTCATTAGTTAATGGACAATATTAGCTTCCTGAACATCTTTAAGGAGAGTTTAAGTTTGAAAGGATTGTGTGGATGACAGGCTAGTTCTTCACTTTGTCCATTTCAAAGCTAAAAGGAAGATTATCTTAGATAAATATGACATAAAGGCCTTTCAAAATATAAAGCTTTCTAAAATCCGGTTTGACTCGTTTAGTAAAAGCTAATAGATCCAGTACTTTTGGAAGATGGGGGGGGGGGCATTTATTTCGATTCCTAATTTGCTTGTAACAAGTTTAGAATTTCGTAGTTAAACTGTTTTCGAAAGAGATGCATATTAGCTATAAATCTAGGCAACATATATAGAAGTAAAACGTAAATTTTAAATTCTGTTTCATGCTCAATTCGTAATTTTGATTAAAGTTTAAATTTTTGTCAATAACAGAGGCAAAATTTTAACTGATAAAAACAGTAAAAATGCAGCATTTTTTCCCTTTATTATAGTGTACAGTGTTAAAAAATCCAAATAATTGTTGCAACATATTAATAAAATTAAATCCATAATTTTTTTTTAAATTTCTTAAATATTTTTCCGCTTTCTTAAGCGAAGTAAGAATCTAAACAATTCATATAAAACAATACTTTTTCCATAAAAATAAAACCTTAAAAAAATCCATTAGGTGACAACATAACTTAAATATTTCTTGGCAATATAACTTTGACTTTTTTCTATAAATAATTGACAATACAACTTTGTGTCTTGCCTTTAAAACTAATGATTATGCTACCGTATATTCCTTGATTCTGGCATATTAAAACATGTGTTTTTTGCAAAAATCAATTTCGTATTATCGTTTAAATGTAATAAAATTAAAATTAACTATATAAATAAAAAAATATTAAATTTGTATTTATTCAAACAAGTAATTTTAGCTCTTCTGATTTAAATTTTTTTTTCTGACTGTGCAATTAGCTTTTATTAATTAAATCTTACTGGGAGAATATCATAGGATTATAGCAAAGAATTCCTAATTTAATATCAGAAACAACTTGGAATTAAAGATTTGCTTCTTTTTAATTACAAAAAAAAGATGTTTGTTAAAACTTTAATTCAATCCTTCCTCCCTTTTAATTTAGATGCATATATATATAAATATTAGAGATCATTAACGCATCGTTATTTTCATGACTGATGAAAAATTCTTTGGAACCTTATTTTGATAATTTTAGTCAAATGCATCCATGTTGGCGGAGACCTCAAAAAATAATGCTAATAACTTAATATTTCTTATTTATCAGACAGAATTGCAGTTCTCAATTTCAGATGAGAAAGAAAAATATGTTTCTACTTCAAAAGCATTGAACAAACTAATTATTTCTAAAGGAAATAAGATGCTAATAAATTACTACAATCATTAAATTTTAATATCATTCCAAACTTTACTTATCATTATCCCGTTAGCAACTTTATAAAAGCAATGGCATTATATCTTACACTCAGCCTTAATTCAGTTAACTTCAAGATTCGTCTAACCCAATCTAAGTAACCATTCTCTCTTGCTTTGTCTTTAAATTCTCGTTTCGATTGAACAAAGACAAGACTGATATTCTGAAACAACATTCACTTGA
>BMAO01028103.1:0-59328 GCA_019973975.1 Trichonephila clavata
GTTTGATGAGGATATGCACTACACCTTGCTTAGTTGCGCCTAATTCTACATCCTCGTGAGTCAAATGCAGACAGTATTATGAGGCTTGAGACGATCTGGTGTGACACGGTGGAATATACCCCACTCCGTAACAGACAGACTATTTTTCAGACGGATTCTTGAAAAATAAATATAAGGAGTGTAATTTAACATCATTCTGTTTTAGAAATGCAACATGTGTATCCAGTTTTAACAGAAAATGTTTTGAAATACATCTTGCCTTTTCCAACTTCATGTTTATGCGAGTTGTTTTTTTCTGCATTAATTTCTACGGTTTATTAGTAATCCCTGAACTGCCAAATAAAAGTTAAGTTATTCACTCCCCAATGCCTCCCTTTTCCACGTAGGCTCGTATTTGTGATGTACTAGGAGGGGGGGGGGAGAGGGAGAAAGGGAATAAATAAGGAAATCCGATATAAGTAAATCCTTCGCTAACATTAGCAAGGTCCTTTTATTGCATTCTATAGCCTTTGGAATAATTTTATGGATAGCAGTGCCCAAAAAAGATCGTACTTCGGAAAGACGTATATATACGCAAGGGGCATTAAACGCTCAGGTCGAGAGAGACGTATATATAGGCCGTTGATACTGAAGAGTTTAATGTCATATTGTAGCTTTAGCGTCAAAGTATAGTATTATTGAATTGAATTTATTGTTATTTGTATGGAATAGGACGCGATGAAAATTATGATTGAATATTGGGTAGCAAATATTGCAAGTTTGAGAAGCATTGTATTAATCCAAATAAATGTTATGAATAATATAACTTTTTTTTACATTTTATTATGTGAATAATTTTATTTCTCTTTTCTTATTATTTTATGTACGTAACAAAAAAAAAGAAAAATATATATATTTTGATTGTTATTAAAATACTCAGCGTTACGAAAATTTTAAAGAGGTACACATATGTCAAATGTTTGGGAAACACTGGTATAGGTGGTAATGCACTTAAGTGTATCGAATCGACTCTCCTCCCTCCCCTTCAATGGTATGGTGCGGAAATTAAGAAACAAAGGCCCCAGCTTAGGCATCGTTCTCATTACTTGATCGTGGTTCACAATTACGTGGTTCGTCACTTATAGTTTTCATGTAGCTTCTAAGCTTGATATTATTAAACAATTAATCGTGTTTTTTTCGAATAAAATTCGATGGTTTTCAGAAAGTTTCTGAGTTTAAAAAATATTTTCCTGACTCTAATTCACTATTCCATCTTTAAAGTGGCCAAGATAGCTGAGTAATCCTAGCCGTGAACAAGAAGATGGCGTTGCTTCTGTCGATTCGTAGGTTCAAAGCCTGGAGCCACTTAAGATGTTAGTAATACAACTAGCGTCTTAATTGTAGAACAACTGTCTAAAAAATAGGAAATATAATAGGTATGGACATCAAATCATGTACTTTCTACGGCAGCGGTTCTTAAAATTTAGATTGCCCTGACCCTCCTTCATGTGTCAGCCTGACATTAAGGGCCCTCTAAATTTTGAGCACCCCTCCCGGACTTCCAACACATGGTTGAGTGATTTAGATAGAGGTTTCTCAATAGTTCTAAGACTGTCTCTGCTATTTACACACTTCTTTCTTTTCCTTTCAGAAAACAGTAAACATCTATTGGTATATGTATGTATAAATAATACAATACTAGTTTCAAATAAATAAATTATACAGCGCAATTCGATTAGGACATCAAGATGGATGAAATCGTTATCGTATTCTAGCGCTATGTGAATTCATTTCTTAATCTTTGAACAAGTGTTTCTACTGTATATTTTTTGAAAATATTACGTGTTAATAATGCCTACGTAGTTCAAAAGAATAAGAAAACTGAATAGATATTCTTGATCGAAATACATGTTCTTGTAAATAACTTTTCTCAGGATAATTTAGCGATCTAGTTAAGAATGACACATCTTTAAATTTTTCCACTAGATCAGAATCTGTAAAAAAGGGAAATCTTAACATTAGATGAGAGACCTTCGCGGACCACCTAGAAAGGTGTCGCGGACTCTCATGGGTCCACGGACCACTGTTCTACGGAGCACGCATCAGAACTGCCGTGTATTGCTGGACTCTGGTTTAAATGATAATGTTTCCTACTAGCTTGTAGTTGACGTAGTTTTAGTCCTGATGTAACGAAACACCTATTGTGTAGACAATGGGAATGATAGTTATAATAACGTCGCACTATAAAGCTGCACAAGGACTATTGTCGACAGACCTCGTAACCTCAAGTGACGAGGACGACACTTAACCTGGCAACACTTCTCCTAACTTCCACCGCACACCAATAGGAGGACGTTTGATCCTCCGCACATTTAACATGCATCGGTTCCCTTTAAACGTCGGATTTTCATCGGTACAATGCTTGAACTCCTAGCCCGCCAGTCACGAGTCCGTGACCTTGAGCACTAGGCAACCGTGACTACCCCATTGTGCAGAAGGTTTAATTTTGGATAAGGAGGTGCAAGTTTGTGTCATCGTCATCACTTTACAGAGGCACAAAATTATGAAGTTCGCTGCCAATAGTACTGTGTTGCTTGAGAATGCACCCTTAATAAACAATCAATCAATCTTTATTTCACAATGTTAAAGTGCCCGAGATAGCCTAGTGGGTAAGGTAATGGACTCGTGGCCGGCGTGTCATGAGTTCGAGCCTGGTTCCACTGAAGACCCTCCGTTTAAAGGGAACCGATGCATGTTAAATCTGTCGAGGCTCAAACGTCCTCCCGTTGGTATGGTGTGAAAGTTAGGATAGGGGGTGCTAGTTCAGGTGTCGTCCTCATCACTTGATCATGGTTCAAAATAACGAGGTTCGTCGCCAAAAGCCCTCGAGTATAGCTGAATAGTGCGACGTTAATATTCACTCACTCCCTCTATTCACAATGTTAAAAAAATTCCATTATTATCACATTGCATTTTTATGAAAAATGGTTTTCAGCATTCAAGTATATTATGCTGGAAGCAGAAACCAAAACAAAACCACCACCGCCACTAGTGATAAATCCCACGAAACCCGATACTTCATTTTTACCTCAAACTCCGCTCACGCGGCGTTTATTCAAATACTTTTTCCCAAGAAACCGCAACTACTTCCCCGCTGTTACCTCAACCACAACTCGAAACCCACTTACCTGTGCTCCTTCTAAAACATTCACCATTAATCATAACAACGAGGAAGGAAATAGACCAAGACTTTACAAGGCGTTCGTTTATTCACCATCATAACATCATTTCTCTGTCTCATCCCTCCCCTGTTCATCCCCACCCTCTTCTTCAGTCCTTAACGAGGCTCCCAAGTTCGCACATTTGCAGTGTACAAACGCTGCAGTTAGAGCACCGTAATGACATATTTCAGGGATAATTGGGAAACATGGATTTGAGCTGTATATCACTGTTGCTAACCTTAGTTGCCGCACAACCCTCTACGAATACCCTTCTTCACTGGAAATTTTGAATTTGTGTGGGGGCGATAATTTCTCTACCCTCAACCCGGTTCTGTCCTTTATCGCTAACAGAGTTACAGGGAGAAAGTTTTCGGTTTATTTGGAAAAGCTGGATTTGACATCTTGGGGGTTCAGTGAGTGGAACTAAAAGTTGTGGGAGTAACTTCGTTGGGATGAGCTTAACGAATGGTAAAATTTGATAAGAGCATGTGTTGGCGTCTTAATGTGGTTTCCCGTCTCGCGAAAATGAATTTATTTTAGTTTGATAAAAGTTCATGCAACGGAGGATGAAAGGTCATCAACGTGTTTCGGTTAATAGTGATAACATTCTAAATATAGTGTTGATATATATTGGAAACATTCTGAAGAATGAAAAGACGAAAATATTTTAATGTATTGTGTAAAAAGTTTCTCTCATACAAGTATACATTTCGGTTCGATAAAATTCAACATAGTTACTGATAATGTTTTGTGAAGTTTAATTACAATGTTTAATATAATTTTATTTTGTTATTTGTTATATTGATTTGTTTTAGTGAATTCTCGTTAACTCTCTGAAATATTTTATGTAATAATGGAAGAGCGAGTGCGAGAGAGTACAAGTGAGAGAGTGCGATTGAGAGATAATGAGAGAGAGAATGAGAGAATGTGAGAGACAGAATGAGATAGTGAGAGTGAGATAGAGTAAGAGTGAGAGAGAGTGTACGAGTGTGTGTGTTTGAGAGAGTGCACAAATGAGAGAGAGTACGAGCGAGAGATAGATTGAGAGAGTAAGAGAGATAGATTGAGAGAGTAAGTGAGAGAGAGAGAGATTGGGAGAGTAAGAGAGAGAGATTGAGAGAGTGAGGGAGAGTGAGAGAGAATGAGAGAGGGAGATAGAGAAGGAGAGAGTGAGAGAGAGGAGAGAGAGTGAGAGAATGTGTGTGAGAGAGAATAAGAGTGAGAGAGAGAGAGAATAACAGAATGAGAGAGAGTGAGAGAAAGTAAGTCAGAGAGATTAAGAGAGAGAAAGTGAGCGAGTGAGAGAGGTTGTGAGAGGGAATAAATAAAAGAAAGAGCATGAGAGGGAATGAATGAAATAATGAGTGAGATAGATAAAGAGAACTGCAATTTTGATTTTTTTCGTCTACCACTGTCCTTAGATGCAGTTGAAAGGAAAAGTTGTTGCTGTTATTTTAACTTTTTCTTTTAATGCAAATGTCTCTAACTACTACATAATGAGTATGATGAGGTTTTGATTTAAAATGTGTCTATTATGGATTTAATAGTATTTTTTTCCGGTCTATTCCAATCGTTGTAGTTAAAATTTACATTATCTGCCTAATCACCCTTTTTTCGCTGACGTTTATTCTTATTATGCTTTTAAAGCAGAAGATTTGATTTGTTAGTCGAGTTGTCTTTTAAATATGAAATTGACTGAGATAACAGATATAAAATAACGAAATTATTTTATATATTTTATAATTAAATATTACCCGTATAATTTGTCATAAATGCATTTTGTTAGAGTTAGAATCATAAAACTAATATTTAAATTTTATATGATTTAAAATTGAAAAGATTGTTCAATAGAAATATCAGATTCTATACAATTGTATTGAATTGCACGTAAAAAATATTGAGATGTGGAGTATTTTTGCATTGAAATTTATCAACATTTTTGTTTTATTAAGTGGCATATTTTTACAAATACTACATATTTTGTAACTCGTAGAATTTTCCCCTGCATACATTTTAAAAAAGCATTTGTACAGAGGAAAAAACCATGTGTCTCGATTAAATATACATAAATTTCAGGCAGGAGTTATATAAGCTGAATTGAAAGTTCAACTAAAGTTTTTAAAAATATAAGCAACTGTGTCCATTAATGACATCAAATTTATGAAACTTAAAATCAGGCAAATCAGTTCATGCACGTCGTTGTTGCCAAATTACGCTTTTTACAGAAACTTTTTTTTAAAAAAATTAATATTTGTCACTTTATTTAAAAGCACATGTATAAAACAAGACTTTTTTTCATTAACTTTAGAATATTTTTGCAAAAATTTCTTTTTATAACTTTTGAGCATGTTTACCCAATAATGCAATTTGAAATTTTACAAATAGAATAAAAAGTACGAGATAGTTTATTATCTGTTTTGAATTCAATGTATAGAACACGTGTTTATATTATTATGTGACCGTCATGAATTTAGTCTGCTTTGGTTGATATCAAATAGGATGTTATAAGTCCTTTGTCGATAAATTGCTGGAAGAAATTAAAAGTATCAATGTGACTATATTTGCTATTTTATGTATTATACCATCAACCAATTTCACCAACCCCCCACCAAATCGAAAAATATGTTCAATGCTGTGTCATTGGATATTCTTAATGTGTTGACATATGTGCTGGAACGGTTTTCCACTATTGATTGAACATCGTATCATTTGGCGACGTTTCGTTGTGACGAAATTTGTTGGCGGTATAATATGTAAGTACCCTTTCTTTTATCATTTCATTAGAAATTCAAAGAATCACATTGTTGATATGCTTAGAAAATTTCAACAGAAATTCATTGAAAACTCAAACTGATGTATGGACCTATCAATGCTCATAGCAAATAAAAGTTATTAAAGATTTAATTTTTAAAAACATTCTGTATTTTGTGTTACATATATTTTAATACTATAATATAGCAGAAAATTATGGGATATATGTAGTTTAGGTTTTGTAATATAAATCATAATTTTAATGTTTTTATTTTTATGTTTATATATATATATATATTCTACAAATCTCTCTCTTTTTAGCATCTATTATACTTCATAAACCTCATCTTTCTTCTAGAGTAATATTTATTTAAAAATGTAAAACAGTTCAAACTATAATAATTTTAAATTATTTATCTCAAATCTCTTTTTCGTTTAAAACAAAACAAGTTGTTAGTCTCTTGAGCTACGAAACCTTCCCTCTTTTATCTACGCGAAAATTCTATTTTCTTTACAAGCTCTAAAACCAATATATAGTATAATTGATTTACTCTGAGAATTTTTTGCTTCTTTTATATGTGTGTATACTTTTGCCCAGTTAAGAAGAAAAGAAATTCTCTTCCGGCCGCCAATATTGTTTTCTCAACCGTAAAGACAAGTGGAAAATTGAGCTTACAAGACACTGCTTTTGACAAGACTATTTAGATCTGATGCATGAATCTATTGAACCGGGAACTTTGTACACTGCATTTACTCTCAAAAATTGATTCTCTGGGGGAAAAGTTACTTTCATGTGTTTTCGAATCAAAAAAGCTTGATTAAAATGAAAAATAACGTTTAGGGGGCAAGTGTGTTGTAGTAAACAAGACATTTTCGAATATTATCCATTAGAGATTCTCTGTTACTGCATGTTTGCTTGTTTTAAATGAAACTTTTTACTTTACTAATGTTATTTAGTTCAATATGTGACTTTGGATGTGGTAGCTTAATGGTCGCTGTTATGAAAATGTGGTCGCCGTGATATGAATTTGAGTTATTGTGCCACTGAAGATCTGCTGTTTAGAGAGACTGAGGATTTTTACTTTACTTATATTTTTTAATTCAATATGTGCCTTTGGCCGTGGTAGCTTTGTGGTCGCGGTTATGTAATTTTGGTCGCCGTGTCATGAGTTCGAGTTATTGTGCCACTGAAGATCCACTGTTTAGAGAAGCTGATGATTTTTATTGTACTAATATTATTTAATTCAATGTGTGCCTTTGGCTGTGGTTGCTTAGTGGTCACGGTTATGCATTTTTGGCCCCCGTGTCATGAGTTCGAGTTATTGTGCCACTGCAGATCTGCTATTTATAGAGGCTGATGATTTTTTTACTTTATGTCATTTAATTCAATATGTGCTTTTAGCCGTGGTAGCTTAATGGTCGCGGTCATGAAATCGTTGCTGCCGTGTCATGAGTTCCAGTAATAATGGCACTGAAGGTCTTCTGTTTAGAGAGGCTGAGGATTTTTACTTTGCTTATGTTTTTAAATTCATTATGTGCCTTTAGCTATGGTAGCTTAGTGGTCGCGGTCATGAAATTTTGGCCGCTGTGTCATGAGTTCGAGGTATTGTGCCACTGAAGATCCGCTGTTAAGAGAGGCTGACGAGGCATAAAGTCATCTCGTTGGCGTGGTGTGGTAGTTTGAACAGAGGGGTGAGAGCTCAGATGTGTCATCCTTGTAACTTGACCAAAGTTCACAATTATGAATTCCGTCCCCAATAGCCGTCGTGTTGCTTATATAATGGGAGATTAATAAACATTTACTCACTATGTGCCTTCGGAGCTGGAGTAGCTTTAAAATTATGTTCAAACTTTCTACAAATATGTTTAAAATGTGACCATTAAATTAATTTCTAAAAAAAGAACTTACTGAAGTGTAAGTTTTATTCTCTTTAACTTTTTTGTAACTTTTTATAATGGTAAGGGACAAGAATTATATATATTTTACACGATGTTTAAAAAATTATCTGCATATGTAAATTTAAGAGCTAAAAGTTGTTTAGACAGTGTAATTATTACCGAAAAATATATCTACTTAAATAAATATAATTTATAAATAAATTAAAGTAAAAAACATTTTTTAAAAACAAGATTTTATTTAAATGCTCTAAAAAGAATAAAATAAACTTTTTCTTTAAAACTTTTTTTACTATCAACTTATAACGTCATTACACAATTTATATGATATAAAAGCTTGTCGCGGATTAAAGTACTCTTATTTACTTAGTTTGAAATTTTTACTAATTAAAATCAATCTGATCAAGTTATTTAATTTACTTGTTTATCTGCAGAGATTAATCTCGCGACAAGCTTTTATATCATATAAATTGTGTAATGACGTTATAAGTTGATAGTAAAAAAAGTTTTAAAGAAAAAGTTTATTTTATTCTTTTTAGCGCATTTAAATGAAAGCTTGTTTTTAAAAAAGGTTTTTTACTTTAATTTATTTTTTACTTTTTAGTTATCACTAGACAGGTTTCTCAGTCTGTTCATCTCATTCAACGCATCATTGTTGCTCGGTATTTGCCGGTTATTTTCGAACAGTCTAGCTAAATGAATTCTCACGAAAAGGGTACTAGACGAAAAACGCAACTTTTTTCTTAAATCCGTAATTTTTAAGCAATTTTTTTCAATCTTCGTACAGATCTTGGGTAAAATTGTTCTACACATGAAAAAAAATTATGAGATTATGTTCATAAATGATGAAGTTATTAAATTTTTAATTAAAATTTTGACTATTTTTTGAAATATAGTAAAAAAAAAAGTTTTTGGCATTTCATTTTTTAAATGACTGATTCTTAAAGAACTTAGCATGAGCTGTTTTAGTACGGAATGTCGATTCATTTAAACAAAAAAAAAAAATTCATACGCAACAATTTAAAAAATTATTTTCATAAAAACGCATCGATTTTGACTCATTTAAAAAAATCGTAAGAAATACAAATACTATTATTTTGTAAAAAAACATTACACCGTATCGGGACGAAATAAATGATCTTTCTGATTCTGTAATTAATTTTTGTCTGAGTTTCATAGGTTAAAGTTAGTTAATTTTTTTAAAGAATTTCTACAATACTCCATCTCAATTATACTTGGCAGCGTTGAGAAAGGTATCAATGTACCAATCTACTTGAAAAATAGCTCTTTTTTTGTTTTGAATTTAAATCCAAGGAAATAGATAGAAATTTGTAAAAAAATTGCATACATTTTAGAAATGTAACTATTTTTAGACAAAGTTAATTAATACAGTCGATAGCGCAACGTTATAAAATTCCAGTTTGGCTGAAAACCGATTTTTGACGCCAATTTTTGTCATTGTTGTAACAATAACATTATTACAACAATGCAGACATATTTGAAGTTGGCGCCCAAAACTTCATAACATTTTTAATTAATATCTTTTTAATTAATTACAATATCGGAATATAAATGGTCAAAACATGAATTGTCATCCAAACTAAACGTGTATACAAAATTTCAGCTCAATGGCTTGAAGATATCAGCTTCAAAATTGAGTTGCAAGATTCCACCCGAACAAATTACATACATACATACATTGTAAGTTAAATAAAAATTTGTAAAAATAAACTTATTTTACTTTTACTTATTAATAAATAAAAGTCCATTAAAGGAAATTTTTTTTTATTATTCTTATTTCTTTGGGAGTATGATATGACTAAAAATGAAGAATTATTTTATACTAGGAATATTAATAAAATCGGGCATGATTTCAGAGCTAGGAACAAGAAGTCTTAAAAGGAGTAATTAAAAAATAAACTTTTACTCTTTTAGAAATATATTTTATGAATACAAATATTTTACTTTATTTATTTTATAAATATATTTTATGAATACAACTATCATTTTATTTAATATATTTTCTAAAAATATATTTCCTTTTATTAGTGTTGTAAAAATTTTTAGAAAGAGTGAAACTATTCTTTTATTTCTGTTTACTTTTTCCATAATTTAATATGAATGGAAAGTACGAATGATTTTAAGCGACAAATATATATAAAATCAAATAAAACAAACTTTCATTTAATGTATTAAACTTTTAAGACCAATTTATTTAAAATATTTAAATATTTAGAGAGTTCACACACACACACACACACACACACACACACACACACACACACACACACACACACACACACACACACACACACCACACACACACACACACACACACACACACACACACACACACACACACACACACACACACACACACACACACACACACACACAAATAAATGGGTATCTGCGATTTTAATCGCTTATAATTTACAATTCTCGATAGGTATATTTAAAATATTCAATTGATTGTATAACGCTTTTAATTATTTAAAATATTGATATAATTAAGAAGCATATAAATATAATTGCATTCTAAATAGAGATAAGTTTCAATGAAGAGATTTTAAAAATATATTAAGAATTACTGAAAGAATATTGAAATTGTATTGATTGTACTCTCAAGACTATTGAAAGAATATTGATTTTTAAAATTATTTGAATAACAATTTGAAATCTATGATGAAATATGATTTACAGTTTCAATCATTGATTATTAACCAAAATAAAGGAATGAAATTAATAGAAAAAACTGTGTAGTTTCTTTATTTTTTTCTCTTTTAAGAGCACATTATTGTATTTTACCTATTTCACCTTCAAAAGTTAGTGTTCCAAATTTCCATATTACCATCAATATATACACTGGTGTCCAAAAGTTAAGTATAATTGATAATTATATGAATAAAGAAGGAACTGTAAATCAGAATGGAGGGAAACGTGATATGCGAGTGTAAAATGGTTATAAAATAAGGAAGCAAATCAAAAGAATGATAATCAATTTTATTATCCAAAGTAGCAGTTCGAAAGAAAACTGAGCATAGCAATGATTCACACTTTAAAGAAAAAATGAAAGAAAACATTAAATAAATTACTGATGCTGCAGTTTAATAAGGCGTGTAGTCACCTCTGACAGCCAGGCACGCTGCACAGCGATTTACCATACTTGCTATGAGATGGTGAATGAGTTGTGGGCTCAAACGGTTCCAAACTTCTTGGAGAGCTCTCTTCAGTTCTATAACGGAGCTTGGTGGTGCGAAAGGGCTGCAATTGGTATCCCGAGCATATCCCATACATGCTCGATAGGATTTAAATCAGGGGAATTCGCACTGGATGTTTCCCGTTTCAAGGAAGTCATCAATCAGCACCGCTCGGTGACATGGCGCATTATCATCCCTGAATATGAAGTCAGGACCGACAGCACCTCAAACAAGCGAACATAAGGCTGAAGAACTTCGTCACTGTATTTTTGAGCAGTCACAGACCCCGTGTCAAAGAAATGGAGATCTGTGAGGCCGTCCATCATGATGCCTGCCCATACCATTACACCCCTAGATGGAACATGATGTCTTTCCGTTATGTTTCTTGGTTCAAAACGTGTTCCGCGTTCTCTCCATATCGTTACCCGCCGAGAATAGCTAACCAGACTAAACCGGGACTTGAACATCAAATTGGCCCACTCTTTCACACTCCATTGTTGATATTTCAAACTCCAGTTCAAACGAGCGTGTTTTTAGGCCCAGACGTGAGGGGAATGCAAACTGCTTTTCTTCTGGCATACAGACTAGCATGATTGAGTCTCCTGTAAACAGTTTGTCTCGAAATTCGTATTCTTGTGTCGACTGTGAGTTCCGAACCCAGTGCTCTGGCAGTACTGCTCATCTGACGTCGCGCAGTTATTACCAGATATCGGACTTGGCGAGGGGTTGTGACCCCCAGTCGAACTGATATTGGTTGTCGGGAAACATTTCCCGTTCTTTGAAACCTCTGCCACAGTCTTGAGATCACAGACTGGTCCACATTCAGAATTCAAGACACTTCAGTTTGTGATCGTGAGGATTCCAGCATTCCAACGATTCTTCCTTTCGTAAACTTGTCCAATTGGCGTCTTTGTGCCTTCATTCACCTTGTTTGATGGTTAACAACGTTCCTTCGCACAGCAGTTGCACGAAACTTGTCTGAACTGCCTATGCGGCGGGAATCGGTTTCTCCACGTTCCGACATGCGCCGGTGTTTCGCGAAGGACGTAGCCGACTGAAAAGTTTTGCATAAACCCAATGTTTCTTTTTCACCCAATTAATATCAGCAAGAAATTTGGAATAATTTTACGAATATTTACTCCATGTTTTTCGAATTTTACGATTTATGCTTAACTTTTTAACACCAGTGTATATGTTATGGTTGCTTATGCACCTGATCGACAGTAACATCATATCAAAGTCCATGAATTTCATCGCAGCTGAGGTCTAGATTCTTACGCCTGTCGTTAGCCTTAGCTTTGAGCACCATGCACGTGACAGTATTGCCTTTTTCGATTCTACCGCAATTTTGAGGGAGAACACCCTGGGGGTGGTCAGGGGCCTTCCACCAACCTTAAGAGAAGACTTGCGGCTCGACAGCTATTTAGAGTATTCCCATGCCGCGAAGGCACTATAACATTTACAGACATTGATATATGTAACAAAAAAAATGAACTAATTTAAAATCTAACTATTACTTTAAATATAATTCTTTTAAATTTATATAATAAATATTAATAAAAATACGACTATGTGAAAAACATGAACATTTCTATTAACCTCTTTTTAAGGGCGAATATACAGTATTTTCTAATATTTACACCTTTCCATCATTTCCCTTGAAATATATATAGGAATACGCAAATAGTCTTAAGACTTATTCCCTTCAGTTCATCCTTGATCTATTCATGTTGCAACTTACTTACATATCATTGAACCCTGAACACACTTTCCATTTTCGAACAATTTGTATTATGTTCCGACTGATGGAATAAGTCACGTCTCAAACAAAAGGATTTATTTCGTTCTAAACTTTAGCTCAGAAAATTTTGGTGCTCTGGAACTTTTTTTTTTTCCTTTTCCTCTTTTTCTTCAGCCATGAAAGGCCATAGTTCATTCTTTTTCAGCACGTACCTCGTGCATTTCTTACTGTGTGAACGGGGGGAGGTAAAAAAGGGGGTCCAGAAGATGTCGTACGTGTGAAAACGGAAGGACGAAAAGAAAAGAACATACGAGACCTATCTTCTATTTTTTCTTTTTCTTTCCTTTAGAACTATTTTTTATGTGCGCTTCGACGTTTTGTGTTATTTTCTTGAGGTATGGTTGGGACAAAATGGAACAGTAGTGTCCAGTTGGAGGTAGGGGTGGACAGACACGCGTAGGTTTCTAGAAACGTTCCTTTCCCCCAAACCTTCCTATTCCTTTTTTTGTTTTGTTTTTATTCTAGAACGGTAAGTGGTGTAGATAAGAAGAAAACCATTGTTGGTGTGTCACAAATAAAATATGGAAAAGAGTTCCATAAGAGGTCAGTTTTGGAAATGAAATATAATGCAAAAACGTATGTTGGTGTGATTTATTTATGTATACTGGGCTTTTGAAATCGTCGCGGAAGTGTCGAGGGCAAAAAAAGTTCGAAATTTCATTCTATTTTTTGAAGAATGAGAATTATGGTGAAGCTTATGCATCTGCATTGGTTGAGAAAAACTCTGAATAAATATGTTAGTGTAGAATATGATATTTTTAAATTTGCAAAAGGTATTTTTGATTTTATGTTGATCCTGGCATAATACATTTGTATTCTTTTGGTAAGGAACATGAATTTTATTTTAGTAACTGAATAAGGTGCTTGGGGATGCATATAAAACTATCGTTTTAGTCGATAAAATTTAATTTAACTAAAGTTTAATTTGAGATATTTCACAGAAATTTCATGATATTTTAAATTTTTTCTTCTGGTAACTTCAGTGATATTTTTTTGTTTGCGAATTATAACTAGATTTGTTTCTAAATCGGGAAACTTCACCCTCGAGAATCCCATGAAGGTGTTTTAGAGCTATAAACCGGCTCCCCATGAAAACACCCAACTCCGCATTCAGTCTTTTTTGAGAAAAAGTTTAGTTTACATTTTTTCCAGAAGTACACAAAGGCAAATTTACGTAATTTACAGGTACAGTCGACTCTCGCTAATTCAAACCTTCGAAAATAAGAACCTCTCGCTAATTCAAAGTATTTTCTCAGCCCCTGAAAAACTTTTGATATTTCGAATTAAAACAAAAAGTTTTGGTACACTCAATATTTCGAAGTAAAATCTGTGGCTGGCTGGAATAAAATACGCGATAGTTCGAAGTGATGTAATACACTCATGTCCATAAATTAAAGATAATGAAGTTCAGGCAAAGAAAGAGATAGAAGCAAAACAAATTTGACTTATTTGTTAAGTCTATTTATTAAACAAAAGGTAAAGAGCAAAAAAGATGCTATATGTTTGACATAATTAATAAAAATTGCAATTTTTACTCCCTGGAGCAAATTTCAAAAAGAACCTATTTACTAAAAACAGTATAACATGGTTAGAATGATGGTGTTAATAAGGAGTATGTCACCTGGACGATGCAATACAGGCCTTACAACGCCTACGCATGCTGAGTATCAAATTATCAATCTGATCTTGGGGAATATTACACCACTCATAAAGCTATGCCCTCCGAAGTTCCGGTAGACAGGTGGGAGGGGGTTGACGGGCTGCAATTCGTCGGCCAAGCATATCCCACACATGCTCTATTGGATTCAAGTCCGGTGAGTATGCTGGCCAATCCATACGGGTGGTATTCTCCGATTGAAAGCATTCGTCTACAATGTTTGCACGGTGAGGACGGGCGTTGTCATCCATAAACAGAAATTCAACACCCATGGCACCCCGAAACAAACGTACATGTTGTTCCAGAATGACATCCCGATAGATGTGGCCTGTCATCGTTACACTCTGAACATGCAGGTCAGTTCTGGAACCAAGAATAATTCCTCTCAAACGAGCCATCCTGCACCACCGTATTGGTGTCGTTCAATGGTGTTCTCTTGGTGGTAACGGGTACCTGGCTCTCTCCATATGAAAGTCCGGCGAGAATCAGACTGCAAACTAAACCTGGACTCGTCGGAAAACATCACATAAGACCACTGCTGCGGTTCTCACAATGCATGTTCTCTACTCCAGGTTAATCGCAGGCGACAGTGAGTTGCGGTAAGGGGAACACATCTAACAGGCTTACGAGCATATAGACCAATGTGCCCTAAGCGTCTGTACACGGTCTGCCTTGAAACTGTCGTACCGGTAGCTGAAGAGAGCTGACGAGATAGGTCTGATGCTGTGCTCCGTCTGTTTCTTTTGGCAGTAACTGCTAAATACTTGTCCTCATTCGGCGTTTTAACTCGGGGGCGACCTGTGCTGTAACATCTACTCACATTACCATCATCTTGGAATCGTTGCCAAAGCCTGGAGATGACACTCTGGGCGATTCCAAGTTCCTCGGATACTTCCAGATGGGTACGTCAACATTCCAGTCGTCCGATAATTCTACCACGTAAAAAATCATCCAAATGCTTTCTTTGTGCCGTAACTATGCGGTTATTGCACTGAAAGGCTTTTAAAGCGCTTGTGAACAATTTTACTTTTTTGCCACCATTTCTTATATACCCCTCTCTTACACTCGCGTCATTGTGACGTACTATCCGCGCCATCTGGTGGTTTCCTGTAATTTGCATATTCTTCTTCAAGATGTGTGTGATAATTCTACAGGTGAAATTTTTATTTTAGATTTCAATTTCTGTGTGATTCTGAATTATCTTTAATTTATGGACATGAGTGTATTATACATATGTACAATTGCTGCTTTATTTCATAGTTTCAAACTTAAATGTGAAAGAAAAAAATTCCTCTTTGTGTATTTTGGGAGCTTTTTCCTACCCTCTTGATAATTCGAAGTTTTTCATAGGTCGCTTCAACTTCGAATTATTGAGAATCGACTGTATTTACATAAGTTCAACAATACAGTTTTAAATAACAGATAAGGGTATTAACAACTAGTAAAACCGGAATTACACAGTTACAAAATAGTACACTGGAATAAAAAATATACAAATCTAAAAAAGTAAACACAGTAAAATTACCTCATACAAAGTGAAGGTAAATTCACAATACACACAAAGAATATCATAACACGAATATACAAAGATAAAAATAACAATGATGAAACAACGTTATAGGGAAAGGAAAAAAGAAATTATTGAAGCCTTTTTGCAAATACACCAAGAACAATAAAAATCTTTAATACAGATGCGCTAAATGTAATGAAAAACAAGCAATTATATATATATATATATATAATCTTGTATCAATACTCTCATTGTTAACTACAGAGCTAAACCATGATTTACGATAGATATCGGTGGGTCCAATAAGGTGATAATTTTTGTGAAAGTGTAATAAAGCACATATTAATCCGCATCCCCAGTACATCCACAGATACAATAGGGGTTAATTTTTAATTCAAATCTATGTAAATAATATGGGAACAGGCCGTGATTAGTTAATAATTGAATAATGTGCCTAGAATAATAGTTAGGAGTTGTTAAGTATTTTAGACCCGTAAGAGCTGGTCTTCGAATTAGTTCAAGGTCTATTGGCAACAGATCTCTAATAATGAACCACAGTCTAGTGACGAAGATTACACTTGACCCGACATTCTCCTCTCCTAACTTCCACACCACACCAACAAGATAAATTTGGACCACCGAAAAATTAACGTGTATCAGACCCTCCACACGGCTCGTATTCGGGGGTATCAGGATTATAACCAGTGCCTCGACAAAGTACGCTATGAGTTCGTGACCATAACGACTAGGCTACCGTGGCTTTATTTCTGCCAAGTTAAATATACGAGTAAAATAAAGAAACGGGCACTTACGGCTCTAAATAGCAAAACTTAATTTTTTTTTGGAATCCTGAAATGATAAAATTGATTTAAAAACTTAATATGCATAGTATTACTTACGGGAGAAGTAGCAAAGCTGCAACAGAATTGGCGTTACCCAGGGTGCCCTACGATGAGGCCTGCTACGTTACACCGCCCAATACACGAACTGGGCAATCGTGTGAACGACAGTCCCTCCTGGAATACTGGGGCTACTAGAGAGCGAATATTAACGTCACACTGTTCCGCTACACGAGGGCTTTTGGCGACTGACCTCATAATTTTGAACCATGGTCTAGTGATGAGGATAACACCTGAGCTGGCACCCCCTCTCCTAACTACCAAACCACACCAACGGGAGGAAGTTTGAGCTTTCGACAAATTTAACGTGCATCGCTTCCCTACACGGCGGATCTTCAGTGTTACTGGGCTCGAACTCACGACATGAGCCTGATACCTTAAACACTTGGCTACCGTGGCTACTAGAAAAGCTTCTGTAGATCATTTTACACTTTTGGCATGGCATGTCTGTCTGTGATCTCATCTCTACAGAATTGGTATCGCCAACTCACCGGACTGCACTTTGTATGACTCTAGTCAGCCTATGACCGCTGAACATCTGGTCGTGTGTCCTGCACTAATTAGTCTTAGTTCAACTGTTGAAAAATATTGGAGAGTTCGTGCACTAATGACATAGTTGCTATTGTAGTGTGTGACATTTGTAAAATATAAAATATATAGTATTACACTTACTCCAGATAAATATAAAAATCAGATATGTTTTTTATAAATTTATCATTCTACAAAATCAAATTTTTAGAAATTGATATAGATTTTTAAATATGAAAGAAATAATCTCCTGAAACTGAAAAAGAGCTCTAATTTGAATTTTTCAACCTATTTTACTTTATATAAATAAAAATGGATGTTTGTGTATATGGAATCGCTTCACTCCAACACCGTTCTACCAATCACTATGAAAATTGGCATGTATATGTATTTTTTGTGGAGAAAGTTTTTGTGCTATTCTTTTTGTTGCAGCTTCCCACCAGGCGGTGCTATAGCAAAGTAAGCTCTGCACCGTTCAATCAATCGCCAAGTTGCCAACGTGGTCGCCAAAAATGATGCCAACTTGACTCTAACATTTCACTATGTTTCCATTGAATTCCTACTATAATGTACTGAACGGCGTCGCTTGCGAATATTATAGTTTTAACATACAATAAATACAACAGAAAGTAATATTTACGTATTATACACATCCAGATATAAATTATTAACACTATTTTAAGCGTTCTTTACACAAAATTTTAATTATGTGTTACTCTTGCTGTGCAGAGATTAGCTTAGGAAGGTGTTTTCAAAAATCGAACCTCAAGAGAGTTACGGAGCGTTATAAATAAAGAAAAAAACTTTTCATCAGACTCTGAATTTAACAAATGTGGTTTTTTTTGTTCAGCTGAGATATGCAAGAGGCGTTATTTGTTTAATTTGCAATTTACTTAAAAATAACTAATTGAAAACTTCTTTAACACCCATCAGTCCGTATTGTTTAATTTTTCAATTCATCCATGCGAAGAATGGGTATATACCAGCTAGTGCATATATATTTTTAAAACGCGTATTATTTATATATATCTATAATCACCTGTTATAATATACATGACACACATATGTTCTCTTTCTCGTCTTCTTTAAGATATTCTCCGGTTCTATTTCCCCAGCTCTATGCTCCATTCAGAGGGTTCATACAATATCAATTGGTATTCAATCCGACGGAAAACATGCTGTAAATAATAAATACCCAACCGGTGGGGGGAAAAGATCAAACATATAACAGGCAGAAAAAGAGCTATCCAAAGCTGAGGATGGATAAAGGGAGGTAAATGTACACCCTGGTAAGTATAGGAACTAGGTAGGAAAGGTATATATATATATGTTAGCAAAGGAATGAAATATTTAACGAATATCGACGTAGCACTCGGTCTTACGCGTTATTAGAGTTTTTGTTTGAACTATCCTATTGGAGAGGAAAGAAAGACGTATATTCGTACACCAGAATTGATATCTCGTGGGGACTTTGCTAGTTGGAGGAAAGGGGTTTTCTTCTTAAGGATTTCTTTTTTTAAAAGGGTGAGGGAAGGAAAGAATTGTTTGGCAGTTTGTTTTAGGGTGAGATAGTTAAGAGCGTGCGGATAATTTTGTTTAGGTTAGACATGGTCTCGCGTGACGTTGTGGGAGCATACATTTTTATTTTTTATTTTGAGTAGCTGTGTCCCCCTTCCCTTTTTTTTGTTTGCTTTATAACTATTTGTTTGAGAAAATGAAGATGAATGTGGGAAAAGAATTGGTGCTGGTGTTTTGCTGTTGTTGTTTGGTTGCAAGGTAGCAATGTTTCTTGGTTGTAACCGGAATTCAGAAGAGAACTTCTAATTTAATATTTAAAAGCTTAGCATTAAAAATTTCTAAGGTATTATTGAATTTATTTTTACAGATGTTATTATAAAACGCTTTTTCCCCAAATTGTTATCTTGTAAAATAATAAAATAAATAATTGTAAATTAGGTACTATAAACACCAATGTATTGAAGAAATTAAAATAAAATTATCTTTTATAGGTTTTTCTAATTTAATATTTTGAAGCAATCACCTACTATGACAACAAGTAAAAATGCTCTCTTTTTAAATTCCTACTATTAGCTCACTTTCTTTCTCTCTCTCAATATATATATCATATTCAAATTTCAATCGTTAATAAAATACTTTATATTCATCCAATAAAGTTCAAATAAATATTTTAAAACTTGTAGTAGATGATACTGGATGACTGGATGTTAATATAGTTTTTTCAAATATAAATTCATTAATTACTGTTTAATTAATTTAATTAAATTAATTACCGGTTTTCAACACCAACTTAGATCGGTCTCTATTGTTGTAATAATGTAACTGTTAAAACAATGACAAACACTGGCATCGAAAACCGGTTTCCTGCCAAACTAGCCAAACCGGATGTGCATCGTTAAAACAATGCGCACCCGGTATTGAAAAAGAGCATGATTTGTCTGCATTGTTGTGACAGGCTTCGACTACACACACACACACAGACACACACACACACACACACACACACATATATATATATATATTATTCAAACTTTCAATCGTTAATAAAATACTTTCTATTCATCCATTCAAAGTAGGAATTGACTTAAATCTTTTTTATATTACTTGTTAATTTGCCATTTTCATTTTTCTACTGTTTCTAAATGAAATTTAAATACAACTTTTAAAAATTAAATAAACTTGAATTAGTTTCAAATCTTTATTAAAAGTAGAAATTAAAAGGTATTTGTAAACTAAGATGTTTATCAATTTATTATGAAGTTAGTTATTACAATATATATATATATATATATATATATATTGACGACTTTAAGATATGCAGTATACTCGTGATGATTGAAGATGAAAAATGATGAAAATGAAATTGTTTTTGTGTTATTATTTCTGTAACATTGTTAAATTTTTCTGTAAGAATGTATTGTTTTTATTCAGATGATGACGATGAATTAATTTAGTTTATACTAATATGATACAGAATTTGAAATATTCCATTTGGAGTATCTATTCAGAGACATATAAGAAGAGATATTCTATAAACGTCAGATAAAGATGTTTTTTAAGTGCCTTTTCTTCTGCCTTTCTTAAAAGTCGGCTATTAACAAAAATATATAGTGTCGCTTAACCTTCCCTAAAGTGTACGTATGGTGCTGAGTTAACGCTTCATTTCTCCTTTCAACAACTGTGGCAGAAGACGAGTTGACGCGCACAAAATTGTCTCGTGTGAAACCGACTTTATGACTTGTTTCTGTTCTAAATTGATTTGCGAAATAAAAGAAGAGGATTGTCATCCTTTTGATTCAATTGGATTTCAAAGCTCTCCTGTGGCTTGATTTGAAAATTAGGTGAATGAGGTGCTCTTTTAGATGGTCGATATTATAAAGAAATTGGGCTCAATAGTTTTAGAACTGTCAGCCAGTATTCCGAGCATTCCATGGTACAAAAAAATTTCCAAAACCACAAAAGAGGAAATGAGATTTATATATAAAGTATCCAACTACTTGCGACTACCATTTTTTTAGTAAAAAAATGGAGATATGGGATTTTTTTTGTTGTTTTTAGAATTGTTGAGTACATTTTCAGAAAAATATGCTGAAATCAAAAGGAGAAAAAGAAATTATTATAAAATGGGAATATATATATATATATATATATATATAAAATAAATCACCCAATTATAATCAAGCAAATATTCGAAATCATATGAATCCTAGAGTACGACATCCCATTTCAAAATATCTATGGCGAATAAAAATAATGAAGATTCAACATTTTCAAATGAAATTAAAATTGTATAAGATAAAATTTATAAAATATCCAAGTGAAACCTCGGACTTAGGACCGATAAGTGGGGTTAAACTAGTTTGATGGCGCCAACCTTCACCCTATTGCAACTTGGTAAACTAATCTGGAAATATCTAAATTCTCAAAAATTTAAAATTTAAAAAAACTTTTCCTTTAAAAATTTAAAATTAAAAAAAATATTTTCTTTTTTCAATACCTAAAAAATTAAACTATTCGCCATTGCATTCTGAAAGATATAACATAAAAATATTAAAATGCTAAGACAACTAAGTGCATAATATATATATACACAAAATAACATAATAACATAATTGGGCCCATTCTGTAAAAAAAGTTTATGAACAAATTTTCAATTTTCAAATCTGATGGATTGCTATGTTATTCATTTTTGGAATGACCTTCAAGGTGAGAGATATTTTAATTTTTACACAAAGTGGGGCCCTTTATCTTAGTTATTATATGAAATTGCTTGAAAAAAAAACAGTCATTATATTAACATTAGGGAGTGTAAATTTTGTAATAAAAAAGTGATTGATAAATCTGAAGGTTAAAACACTTCTACTATTCTACAGAACATATACGAAAACTTTCAGTTAATTATTTTCAAAACTCTCTTAGCAATCGCTGGCCTTGTTTGAGCATTTTCAAAGAAACACATTTCAAGTAAAACGGGTTTTAAATTATGACATATTGCTTAAATTAAAGGCATCTGCTTTTATTAAAACCCTTGTAGTTTTTGTTCTAGTCAACGGAAAATAATAAACTTAGTATATTTATAAAGCTAATAAGATGGCCTATAAAATAAAATCATAAAAATTTTTGTGAATTTTTGGCAAAAAATACAATTTTAGGGTTGTCGGAGATAACTTATAGATACAAAAGCTGTAATATCTTCAAATTGTGTTAGCTTCCAATTCTGACATAAAATTATTTGGCTAAAATCGTTTTACAAATTTATGAGAGTTAAACTTACTATCTACTGATTATTCTTATACTAAATGACTAGCATGGTTGTTTTATGCTCTGTAGGAAAATTATATTATCAATTTGATTAAATAAATCCTTTATTATTTAATCTCCCGAATTCTTAAAGATCAAATATGTTTCTACGGAGACTTTGAGAACGATGACAACACGAAAACATAACGCTTACGCATTCATAAACGATTTTCATTGTAACGATAAAAAAAACACACATAATGCTCGCAGCATTAAATAAAAATTTCTTTCTTTATATTATACCAAAGATATTTTTACCTACCATAAAATAACCACCGTCTTCATGTTATAAAAACACTTCACATGTTTTAATATATAGTAAATATAAAGAGTACCTTTACTCAGAGCAGCTGCTTTGAAAACGTTTTTATCGGAAATGGGCTGTCGTCAATAAAATTCAGCGCTGTACTAGAATAGCGTAAAATTTTACGACGCCATCTTGGAAAAAAATGCTCTTCTAGAAGAATCATTTTACTTACAGTAGCAATATAATAACCAACTTTAACAGACTACCCGAGTTTTTTTTATCTCCATTATTTTTTTCGTGGAAAAATAAAAAAAAGAGCGCACACACTTCCCTTTGTGTTTAACAATGCCGTAGATTAGGAAAATATTATCGAGATAGCAGAAGTTGATTTTAATCTGAAATTATTACTTTTAATCTGTTCTTCATGCAACTCTCATGAGATTTGTAATTACAAACATGCCCTCTGGTGTTGCATTAAATATCTCGCGTAATAATAATAGAAAAACCCTTAAAAAGTTCTAATTGGATTTTTAATGTATCTTCAAGCTACGACACAAAAGGAAAAAAGGCTGGTAAAAAATACGGAGAAGTAGTTCAAAGAAATAGATGCATTTTTTAATATGTTTTTTAAATGGAAAGTGAATATTTATGTTGCTTTTGATACCCGTACGAGTAATGAAATCATTATATTCTTAATGCGTTTTTAATTTGCTTTGTTACTTTAAATTGCGCCATTATTTATAAGTTTTTTTTCCTGTAGTGGGCTGTTATTGAGAAAAAACAACGGAACATTTTCTTAAGATGCTTTTGGTAAGGAAGGGAAAAATGTTAGGAAGAAAAAAAAAGAAAAGTACAAACGGGAGGATTTTGTGCTTTCGAGCATTTTATATTAAAAAAGAGATCCGCTAGGGCTTTTTGTTCCCGTTTTTCGTTATTTTTTCCTCGTCTTACTCAGGTTGATTTGATATATGTTTTTTTAATTCAATTTTTTTCCGGAATAAAGATTTCTTTTCTCTTGTTGTATTGTTTCGAATGCAAATATTGGCGAAAATGTAAATGTGGCTGAAAGTATTTTAATGAAAAGACCAACCTGAGATGCATCAGTTTCTATGTGGAGGTTTAACAAAGCTTTATCTTTCAGCTTCAAGGTAAAAGTAGAAGCATACAAATATTATGATAATCGATTATAGAAAAAAATCGAAGTTTATAATAGAATAAAAAAAGCGATGGTTTTTTTCCCGATGTTAATAAGAAAATGTTTTAACTCTAAAAGATGTTTTGGAGTTTATAATTAAGTTCTTTAAGGGTTGAAGCAATAGATCAGACGAAAAAGAAGATTTAAAAATATATAAAATAGTGGGTTTTTTGCTATTCACTATGTGACGGATCTATACGGTTTTCCAATGACCTCTTCTTTTTACCTTTAATTCAAATTACTTATTTCAACCAACCTTCATCGAGAGCCAGGCGTGATTTATCTAAATAAGGAATATTATATAAATTTGGTTTTCGCGAGTTGAAGGGAGCTAAGTAAGAGGAAGTGAGAAGTCAAGTGAATTAAAGATCGAGAAGTCGACACGTAGTTGTTGACAAGTTAAGTGAGCTTGACACGTTTTGATGTGCGCGAAGAGAAGCAGATTTAAAGTATTGAAATTCACTATTACGGAGCGTGGAGTCTTCGTCAATTCATCCACCTAAATAGAGTGCCTGAAGTTCGTCACGAAGGAACCGCAGCAGTGAAATAATGTTAGTGACTTTGATTAAGAAAATCAGATTATTATTGTGAGGCGCAGTTGTAATTGTGCACATATAAGCTGTCCTAGATTCAGTTGAAATTATGTATTATTAACCGCTTGTATTGATATCTCACCTCTGCACTCCACTCTAGTTTATTTATCTTAATTAGTATTGTGTTGTGCCTATTCATAATATATTGATAAGAATCAATAAATCAGTTTGAATTGGAATCATGTCGTTCGATCAATTAGTTCCTCCAACACATCCAGCCGGGCTTTCAGATAGGCAGGAAGGTATTAGTGTAAGGGGTGGCTACACGTCACCACAACTAAATAAACAATTAAAACAAATCCTAAAAACTTTCCAAAATAATCGATTTGTTTTAAGATACGGTACCCATCCAGACGAGCAACAACTGTAGTTGAATATAGGATCGAAATCTCTTTGAAAGGTAGAAAAAGTAAGAATTAAAACTTGAACTAACAACAGTGTTGGAAAAGCAGATGAACGATACCAAAAGCTGCGCAATCTAACTAAAAGATAACAAACTGAAACACTAATATCAAGTACTCTAAGTGGCGGCTATGTGTGCTATTGCGTAGCTCGCTCAATGAATAACTGAAACACTCTTTGGGAGATTCTTCGTGTTGTGGAAACCTTGCCTTTTCAATGCGAGATCTTCCCCTGAATGTCGCTTCTTGAATTCCAAACAGGTGGTTATCAGCACCCCAGATTTATGCAGAATATTTTATTACTATAATAAAGGACCACCTTTGTGTGGCATGCAATACAGCTTGGATTTGAATAAAAATCGTTTCATACAAGAGCTGAATAGTATTTAAAGAAATATTGTACCATTCGTCATGGAGATATTGTGAAAGTTCTTTGAAAAATGCAAGTAGAGAATATCAATTCCATACTGAATGCTCTAAAATAGACCATAACTGTTCAATTATATTAAGATTGACTGACTGTGCTGGCCAGAGACTGCCCGACCATGATCAGGGAAGTTCCGCTACATTGATTGGTGCATTATCATCCAGGAAAATTCCATATCTTGCAGGAAACAAAGTTTGCATCATGGGATGGTTCTTCTTTTTCTTCAATGGCTCCATACCCTTCCTTTCATTCTCCAGAAGTTTTCTCCGGACATCTCTACTTTTGACAACTGTTTATCAGTTTTTGACATTTGAAACATTTAGGTCTTTATCGACACAATCAATCCACCTTAACGGGGTCTGCCCATAAGATTATTTCCCATGAGCTTTGCCAAAAAGAATTTCGTGCAGCAACGATCTTCATTCATTCTAACCAGAACAGGATGGATTTGGTCAGCTAAAATTTCTCTATACTTCTTCCAGTGATCCTTTTTTCAGACTAACAATTGGTCCAGCAGAGAACCACGACATGGCGGCCTATATCATGTCAGAAAACCACCATGCTTGGAAGATGGAGGGAGACAATCACGATCATACGTTTGTGTAGATGTCATCCAAATTTGCACCCGTCCTGTTGTTGGGAAAAGTGTGAAAGATGATTTGTCAGACCTTATTATTCTTTCTACCACTTATTAATTGACCAGGTTTTGTGAGTGTGACACCACTGTAGACGACTTTTAGCATTAACATCTGTGACAAGTGGCTTCGGAATTGCTGCTTTGCCATAAATGTTCTTTTATGAAGGTGCCTTCTAACTGAGGCATTGACACTGGAGAATCCAGATGATGATAGAGCTCTGCGGATGCTTATTCTGCAGTCATTCTCTTTTTAGACTACAATCTGCTTCAATATCGGTCGATCTCTTTCATTAAGGTATGTGACTACCTTCGGAGCACTTTTTTTGAAATATGTAAAATTTCACTTATGTAAACATATTTTTATTTGTAATGGGACATAAAAGTAAGAATTCAAACACAGTTTTTACAAAGTTATAAATATTTTTGGAAATATAGGGAATTTTGAGTGAAATTTTAGTGAAAAATTGCAATTACGGTAAGGATTGTGTTGAAAATTCTGATACATATATTCTAATAATATTTATACAGTACATAAATAACATCATTTTCTGTGATTATAACTATGAAATTTATAATACTTCTGTAAAGTTTTCAAAATATGTCAATTTTTATGCAAAAACTCATTTTTTTACAAAAAACTAATGTTATTTTCTCACAAAAAGTGCAATAAAATAAATAAATATATACACAGGTATTAGATTATAGACTAGACTACAAATCAAACTAAATTAAAGATTCCCTGAAAATTTCAAGTCAATATCTTAAAAAGAAATCTTGTAGTCAACCGTACCGTGAAGAAAAAAATTGAAAAACATAGTTTCTCAGAAAATGCATTTAAAGATTTTAATGCTATGTGAAAAATTTTCTACTGATTGTACATTTTTTTAAACTCACCATATTTATAGCTCAAGCTCTTTTAAATTTCATGTAAAACTTATTTGGAATTTTTTTTAACCTTTTGCTGTTTTCCTGAGAATTTTATACACTATAACAATTGTCGTTTTTAGCGAAATTTTGGTGAAAAATTGCAGTTACGACAAATCTTTTACACAAAATTCTAATAAGTTTATTCATATAATATTTATACAGCACATAAATAACATCTTTATCTGTGTTAGGTATCAAAAGATTTGTAATACTTGAAAAAGTTTTTTAAATACACCAAATTGTATGCAAAAACTCATTTTTTAAAAAAATTAATGCTTTTTTTCATAAAAAAGCAATTAAATATTTATATATATATATACAGACATTAGATTTTGATTCATAACACAGATAGAACTACACAAAACATGTTCTAAAAATTTCAATTTACTATCTTAAAAATATTTTGTATAGTGAACTTTATCGTGAAGAAAAATATTGAAAAAGTTTCTCGTAAAACACATTAAACATTTTTTTAACACAAAATAAATACTTTTCTACTTACAAAACATTTTCAAAACTCTCCATATTTATAGGTTAAGCCTTCTTTAGCTTCATTTTTAGCTAATTTTGACTTTTTTTGGCTTTTTGCTGTTTTCTGGAGAGTTTTGTTGAGGGTAATGGCTGGCGTTTTGATTTTTGAATACGTTCTGTGTCGATTCCCATGTAGTTTTTAAGTATCATTGGATCAATTACCATACCTAAATAATTAAATACATGCAACAGTCCTAAATAACCTGAATTATATAATAGGACAGCAATGTGTGAACCCAAAAACAAAGTTTTCTTGTGAACAAAAATTTCTTTTGGTAAAATAGACCATAATACATTATTAAAACTTTCATTATTATTTTGGGTCATGCCATGGAGGCATTTTTTTAACAAATCTTTATCACAGAGTGCTAAGTAAAAGTGGGCTTTATCACTTTAATAACTGAATTTGAAAGGCCTGTTGTTTTGTCTATGTGTACTTTTTCATCGCATAATGCTCGTTTATACTTGCACCAGCTGTCTTTCCCTGTAGGACATTGCCCATGCATGGGATTTTGATTGCTAGAGCAGCAGTGAAAGAAAACAGCTATTACAGCAGATTGCATTTTTTCGAGACATCCAACATTGCTACGGATGGCAATCCCGTAATAGTTCTGCAGTTTATCGATAAACTTATCAGTTAGTTTGCCCTTTCCACCAAGTCCTTTGGTGTTCTTTTTTAGTTTCCTTAGACGTGAGCCTACTCTTTTTTGTATATGACCTATACATTCGAGTTTTGAGACACTGTTTTCCCCATATATATTCTTTACTTGTAAAAAGCCCTTGGAATCCCCATCACCATAGTACTCGGTGTACTGCAAGTCTCGTTTTATCAATGATCTTTCAAAAATTCTGAAAGCTCCAACAGCTTCCATATTTCCTGAGGATCCTTTATAGTTTGAGCATTCATGCGCAGATTTCACTTTCATTTCACACATTTTTCAATACTGAGTCATTACTTCCAAATCTAAAATTTTCCCAGTATCAATGGAAATAGCTGAGACGCAACCATTAAGCGACATATGGCCTCTCCGCTGCCATGTGCCATCTATTGAAACACCACAATTTGTACTTTTTTTAAAATTTCGCACTTCTGTTGATGCAGCTTTCATATTTTCTTCAGAACAAAACTGTACTGCTTCCAGCAGTTTTAGTTCATGAGCTCTGAACGTGTTTTTAGAAATGCAGGGCAAATTTAAAGTACATAGCAACTTCTTACCAGCTGTGAATTCCCTTGCCAATCAATCTCAATCCAAATATCAATAAAGTATTGAGAGTGAATTTTTTATTTTCTGTACGGGTAGAAGTAAAGCCAGTCATGAATCCACAACTGCAAGACACACACAAGTTAGAGCAAAGTCCTTCCCTGGAATCTTCTGTTAGTTTCAATCCAGTTGCATAGCATTCCGGACAACACAGGATTGAAATAATTCCCAATAAAGCTTGGAAATCAATAATTCGATTACCTGTAGAACCATGAAATATAGGTTCAGGCACATCAAAACTGTCATTAGTGCTCAATTTTGCTTCACTTCCAGACGACGCCTTGTTACTGTTTGGTGCTGACTTGGTAAATCTGTTTCCATAAAACCTTCTCTTTCTAGTCACTTTTGATCTAGTTTTCGGCATTTTGAAATTATTCACAATGAAATAAAACGTTAAAATTAAATAAAATAAATGAATAAATTGTAAAAATATCAAAAATAACTAGTAATAAAGAACGCTTTCGAATGAACAATGTAAACAAAGTATAGACGATAATAGTATTGCCATTCAATAAAACAAGCTTGAATTAAAAAAAACAGTTGCCAGATGGAAAAAAAAATATTATTAAATAAGTAATGGATACCTTGATCTGTATTTACAATAAGTAATGAATGTTTATCTTGCTTAAAAGTCACGAAAAAGGAGTTCAAACTATTTGTTTACATTTTATGTCTCTTTAAATACCCATTTCCGGTTTCAAAAATTCCATTTCCGGTTTATAATTAAGCTATAACTTTGCTTCTAAATATCGTAGGAACTAAAATAAAGTATTTTTGGAATCTTAAATATATGGGCTATAATATAAAAACATAAAAAAAATTTCGAAAAATTTCACCAAACACACGATTTTAGGGTAGTCACATACCTTAAGCTTCTTTTTCTGTCCATTATTTTGCTTTGCCGAGCTTGTCTGGACGCACTGTGTGTGTGGTGTCATGCAGTGGCGCACACGGGAATTTTCAAGGGGGGGTCCAAGGTTGAAAGTTCACTGCTCTCGTACCATGCTTCAATACGCAACCCAACATATTCTTTTAATTTTGTCGATTTTCTAAAACAAAAAACAGTAAAAAATTAATAAATAAATGAATAATTAGCATTAATTAATAAAATTAATTATTAAAAACAAATACTTAATTAATTTTTACGTACTATATACATAGAATTATAATCAATCGGAAAAAAATCAAGGGCTTTGGTGGGGTCCGGACCCCCAAGACTCCCCCTTTGTGTGCGCCACTGGTGTCATGACTTTAGACACCGTATCTCTAGAAACGCCTAAGAGTTGGGATGTTTCGGTAACACTTGCTCCAGCTAGACACGTTCTTACAATTTGGCCTCTTTCAAAATATGAGAGTAGCGATATTTTACGCTTTTGAAAAAAAAATCCAAGACTTTCAGAATTTGATTAAAGCTACTACATACTACTAGAACATATACATTTTCTATTTATAAAAAAACTGATAGCTGTTATTATACTTTAACACTAGAACGTCCTTCGGTATCAATTTGACACCGGAGTCTGTTTACTTTGTTCTCTTTTCCACCTTTTTGCAGGGAATTTGAAAATTTTTCGTAACTTTTAATCATTTTCTCTTGTGATTATATAGAAAAAGTTTCGTGATTATAGGTTAAATAGCAGTGATTTTATACAACTAAATATACCTAAAACGTTTCCTAGTGTCATTTCTACACCAAATCAATTTATCATCTTAAAAAGCTGTCGTTCAACAAAATATTGTCCATTAAGAGTAGATACCATTATTAAAACAAACTTCCCAAAGTTATATCGCACATATTTTTTGACCTAGAATGCAGTGTTATTGAGTTCACAGTGAAAATGAATCAATTATACTAAAATTCTTGTTTCTAAATGTTTCGTTATAAAGAGCACTTTCTCATCTGCTCATAAAAAAAATCCTTCGATTTTCGAACTTAGTGCAGAGCAGACAGCACATGAAACGAAGGTTCTTAGAAAAGATCTAAACCTGATGAAATTGCTAATTTGTTGCGAGTGCTTTCTGAGAATGAATTGGCTCTAATTTAGATTCCGATGAAGACATAAGTTTGGATAAAAGTGACTGTGAAGAATCTGAAGAAAGCGCAGATGCAGTTGATAATATTCCAGTAAATTCTGATATATGTGACGCTAGGGATGGCACAGAATAGATTGTTCCTGGCAGATTTGCGACTCGAAATGTTTTGCGACAAAGCAGTGGTTCAGCAAGCTTCGCGAAACATAATGTCAACGTCAGATTTTTATGATGTAAAGGATCATAATATATGATAATTACATGAAATAATATTAAACAGTCTTAAAACTAAACCCTGCTGAATAGCAGTCCTTCAATTACTTAGTTAAAACGATTTTTTTATACATATTTTATATCGTGTGTCAAAATGACACCGGTGGACGCTTAAGGGTAATCGAAATGCCAGACGTTCTAATGTTAATGCTTACAAAGCGCATTAAGAATGTAAATCTATTCACAAGTGCTTCCATATTTTGACATAACCACCAGTATATCCTACATGTAATTGACTGGGCATGGTGAACCTATATCTTGGCCTCCTAGCTCTCTATTTGTAAGCCTACTAAACCTTTTCTTCTGGGATTGCATACAATGCTCAAGGTATGAGACGCTTGTAGAGTCTACGGAAGTTCTTATAGCGAGAGTCCTTGTTGTAGCAGGAACAAGTCAACATATCCCCAGGAATCTACGAGAGGGTGCACAAGACATTCTTCTTTTTCTCTGGTGTACATCAATTCAGGTGACTATCATTTTGAAACTTTCTGCGAATAATTAAAATTGTGTAATTTTTGATACCATTTATTCATTTTTCCAATATTGCATGTATTAAGTTCGGGTTTTAACTATAATTTTACTCTTTGTTTCCTCTCAGAGTGGAATGTTATCCTATGTACCATGACAATTATTGCTGGTCTGCATGGGCACTATCATCCCTCTTATTTTTCAAAGACATTTAAGGTACAACAATTAACAGATTTGGATATAAAAATTCATCCTTGTTGTTTGAACTGGATTTATTTACATTAACCTTGTTAGGGCTCAGGGTCTTCATGTTAACATGGCGTTAGCGTGTATAGTGGATGCCAATTCAGGTATTAACCTTGTTGACTGACCATGGCAGAAACTATTAACTATATTAAAATGGTTTTGAACAGAACAGCAAAAAGGCAGAGGGAAATATTTTTAAGGAAAGATGATGATGTGATGAAATATTTTTATCTGTTTCGTGGAATTTTTTGCCGCAAAACCTAACTGTGTCTAACAATTTAAATTCACTTTTTGTGTTACAGCAGGTATTTAATTTTAAATAAGAAACCTACAATAGAGTTTTTTTCGCCTAGATATATTCCAATCACCTACGAATTAAAAAGTGATGTTACTGGTGTGGATAAGATGATGGTAAGCTTTTAAATACGATTCAAGGGACCAATTATAATCTTAGGAACAAAATTTAAAATATTCAAGAAAACTTTAAAATAAAAATAAATAAAATTATGCTCGGCAATTATACACTCAAAAATTTCGCACACCTTACTTACCTCATCAATTTTTTAATTAAAAAAACTCAAATAATTCCACTTAAGTGGATATAATGACTTCTTAGGAAGAAAATAACGAGGTGTGTGCGTTCTTATACTTGGGTCTTACATAATTTTCTTAATGATTTACCCCTGCTTACTCCGCAGGAGGGGTGATTAGTGAAGAGGGTGATTAGGTGGAAAGGGTAATTAGAGAATCCTGGAGGGAACGACTGGGGGATTTGGTAAGCATTTAATAAAGTGGGTATTGACACTTTTTAAGCTATTTTTTAATGTAATTCTTTAATGCTCTGATATAAATCTTAAATGAGAGAGGAAAAAAGTGAAAATTTTGCTTTTGAATTATCACTTACCATTTAGGGGTGTTTTTTATTCGTATTAAACTTGTTTCACCTCCATTATTGGGGATTTACCTATCAAGAAGGGTTTTTGTGATGAGAGTTATTGTGCAGTGATGAACTTTTATTCTTTTTTTAATAAGAGATAAAGAAAAAGTTATTATTGGTGAATAAAAATGTATCCTTAATTTTGGAGAAAAGAATTAACTCGGCTGAAATATGTTATTTTGTTAAGTGCTATTTTCACTAATCCTGTTATAGTTTGGATTTTTTTTATGACATGATAATGACTTTCATAATGACATGAAATTTCTATACTGTGTAAATGTATACAGGAATGGTCTTAAACTTTGTCGAGTGGCCGCGGTAGCCAAGTGGTCTAGGCATCGGATCGTGGCTAGCGTGTCATGAGTTCGATCCCAGTACCACTAAAGACCAGCCGTGTAGGGGAGCGATGCATGTCGAGAGCTCAAACGTCCTTCCGTGGTGTGGTGTGGTAGTTAGGAGAGGGGGATGCCAGCTCAGGTGTCGTCCGCGTCACTTGACCATGGTTCAAAATTACGCGGACCGTCCCAAAGGGCCTTCGTGTAGCTGAACAGTGGGACGTAAATATTCATTCACTCATTCCTCAAACTTTGTCGACTCACAGAGCTCTTGAATCCATAAGGTGTTGCTGGGAATGTCAGCTAAAAACGCAACTTCTGCTATAAAACTATTTGCCTTTCCCGCTAAAATACTCATCATAGAACCCGTGCTGCCATATATCTTCGAAGAGTGGATTTAAAAAAACGTTTCTGTTAAGTGTATCGTCAAAGTATTCGTAAAAAATGATTATTCTATTAAACTTTAAAGTGAGTGGTACTCACAATTACCCTCAGGGTAGGCAAAGAGTTAAGAGCTCTTAACACTGCTTAATAATATTTACTAATCTTAGAATGTATTAAGCAAATCCCGAAACATTTATTTGAGTGATTTATTTCTTACTTATAAACCTTACTCAAAAGTAGAAAAAATATGCCAATATATATTTTAAAAATTAGTTAAAACTATGATACTTTTTTCTAAAATTGACAAGAATTTAAGGAAACTTCTACTAATGATTAGTAATGATTTGGAAGTAAACAAAACATAAAATATGTTTGTTGGAGTTATCAAAGCATTATCTATTATAGTGCTTGCATTTTTACTACCATAGTTGATATTGATTTGGAAAAGGTAACTAAAATAAAGATAGGGAAAACACATTGGAATTTCTATATACAGGCGGTTATAATAATAGATGAGAATAGAAAAAGAAACAAAATACAAGAATAGAAAATTTGATTCATCCCAGTCATACAAGAATGTCATTTATCCTCAAATAAATACTTCTTTTCTTGAAATCGGTTGTAAAAATAATTATCTTGATTACACATTTCTCATACAAACAAATATTTTTTAATTAGATATATGAAAAAAAGTTATGAATATGGATTTATCAAGGGAAATGGATTGATCAAGGGAAAATGATTTAAGATAACCGAACGAAACAGATAGAAAAATCATACATAAAAAGAACACACAAATATTATCAATGCAAATTATTTCAAAATTCTAAAGAATGCTTAATATCTTTCCATACTGTTATGGTTGTACTGTTATGGTTCCAAACTGTTATGGTTGTAAAAATATGTTTAATTTTATTTAAACAATAAAGTAAGATTTCATCAAGGTATAGCATTTGATATATACACTCAAGAGCCAAAACATTATGACCACCCCTACATTTTGCAATGAACTCGTCTGGTTGACGTGGAAGGCACGTGATCAGGTGGAAGTGGTATTTAACTGCTGCTGGAGAGTCTGAAGCATCATACTTTCTCTTACTTCTGTGTGTGATGGGAAAGGCTGTGGATCTAAGCAAATTTGATAGAGGGCAGATTGTAATGGCTCGAAGGCTCGGAACAAGTATTTCCAAAACTGCATGATTTGTGGGTTGTTCGCGATCTACAGTTGTTAGTACTTATGCAAAGTGGATGAATGACGGTGAAACCAGCAGTAGACGAAATGGTGTTGGACGTCCACACGCTATCAAGGAAAAAGGTCGTCGGAGACTGTCTCACATGGTGAAGCAAAACCGGAGTCAGACAGTGGCTCAGCTGACAGCCCAATACAATGCAGGGTCGAGTAGAATAGTATCGGAGCATACTGTTCAGTGGACACTATTGGATATAGGGCTACTCTGCAAACGTCCTACTCGTGTGCCTTTGCTGAGCAAGCATCATCGCCAACTGCGCCTGCGCTGGGCCCAGTAACATCGCGACTGGTCCATGGATCAGTGGGAGAGAGTTGCCTGGTCAGATGAATCACGGTTTGTCATTCATCACGTTGATGGCCGTGTCAGGATACGCCGTCTTCCAGGCGAACAGTTGCTCCTTCAATGTACAGTAGGTCATACGCAGGCCGGTGGTGGCGGTATTATACTTCGACGGACGTTGTCTTGTGCGTCTCTGGGACCTGTGGTTGTGGTAGAGCAGACCATGAATGCTACAGGGTATCTGAACATCATTGCGGACCAGTTGCACCCTTGCATGACCTCTGTTTTTTCAGCTGGAAATGGAATGTTCCAACAGGACAACGCGCCGTGTCACAAGGCTAAAATTGTGTTGGAGTGGCTCCAGGAATATGATGCTGAATTCAAGTTAATGTCCTGGCCAACTAACTCACAGGATCTCAATCCGATAAGGATTTGGGATGCCATGGGACGGCAGCTCAGAGTTCAAAGACCACCAATTCGCAAAATCTCGGATCTAACCTTCGATAATACGATCCTGTCACTAATTCGAAGTATATTCTCAGGACTTAGAAAAACTCTTGATTTTTCAAACTAAAACATTACGTTTTCGTACATTTAATATTTCAAAGTAAAATCTGCCACTGGCCAGACTACAACACGCGATAATTCGAAGTTATTTTATGTAGCTCTCGACAATTAGAAAACCCACTATCATGTAGAGTCTTTTAGCTAACAGGTGGGGACTTACCTGTTTTGTGTTGTATTATCTCTCCGTGTCTCCCATGTAACATAGTCCCTTTGATAACAATCTGTCTGCCATCCCTTTGTGTTTCCCGGTTCCTGAAGCAAAAAGATAATTTTATTGCTTTTCTTTTTCAAATGGACAATAGACCAGCCGCACTTGTTGTCAGTCATCCATATCTTTCGTTTAACAATTGACCTTGCTACATATGTGCTCAGAAAGGATGATACACTGTTGAGAAGAATAGATGCGCAGGTTTGTGTAGTTTGCGTCAGAGTGACATGACTATTTATGACTTATCTGTGGGACTTATGGCATGTGGCACCAAATAGGGCATGGGTTGGACTGAGCCCTGCCTTGAAGAACCAATGGGGTTGGGGATAGTATTTAAGGAAACCGATAACAAATAAACATATTTTTTTGTCAAAGAGCTTACTTATGTACAGTATGTATTCTTTTAATAATTGTTTTTAATACATAAATGTATGCTTTTAATACATGACTTTTAATACATATATACATAATATGTACTTTTTAAAAATACTTTAAAATATTTATGTATGTACAATTGTACAATGGTTCTACATAGTTTTAAATTTAAATATTTAAATGCGTGGAAAAAATACCTCTTTGTGTATTTTGAATGCGATTTCCTACCCTTTTGATAATTCTAAGTTTTTGATTGGCCCCTCCAACTTCGAATTTACGATAGTCAACTGTATATATATATATATTAATTCTTGTTTACGACTTTTACGAAAAATTCTTGAATTTATGTTAAAAAGAGAAAACACAAATTCACGAACTTAAGTTTCAAAGAGATAGACTTTAAAAGTCCATCCTTTTAGCATTATTTTTATTTATATAATATTCCTAAATATTAGTTTAGTTTGTTTAAAAGTTTACTGTTTGTTAACATGCACATATTTTAGGCCTAAGTGTTTTTCAATCATGGCTTAAATTCTTTAAATTTCTTACACTGTTATGTATAAATTTTCAACTAAAGGGGAAAATGAGGATCTTATGAAGCAACCTTAACTACTTCACAATCTCAACTGAACGACTTGTTTAGAAACCACAACGTTTTTCCAATTTGATCAATTGACTTTTCTTCACTTCACTTTTGAAATTGAATCTTCGTAAAAATAAGGTTCCAATTTTTCTGTAAACCATCAAAATTCTTTGCTTACAATCGATTGGCAAACTTTACTGTTAAGAGCTTACATATATCGAAATTAAACTCCTATATAATTATTTTCTAACTGTGTAAATTTTGTTCTAAGTAGTTTTTACTTAATTCTATGAACTTAAAAGCATATTCTGATAACTTAATGTATGCTTTATTTCCTTTTGGATCCCTCGTATCTTGCCATAAATGTACATTTTAATTGGACTAGCATTTCGTTCATAATCTTTAAAATCTGTTAAAGAATTGATATAACACTGAATGCAGAAATTCCAATAGTTTATATATAATAAAAATTATATATAATTGTTTTTAACATTTTCCCAAGAAATGAAAATTACTAGTTTTAAAATATTTGAAAATAAGAAATCTAAAATATCAATAAAAATATGTATAATTAATTAAAGATGTAATTAATAAACTAAACAACACATTAAAATATAATTACAGTTTTTTAAGATTAATTTATTTGCGAAACTCCTCATACTCCACATTGCATAATATGAGGCTTACAGATGTAAGTGATAACAACATTATATATTTAAGGTATCCCACTACGTTAGGAAACCGGGACTTTTCAAACGAATATTTTTTTAATATTTAATATCACTTAGATTAGAATACACGTATAAAATCTTTTTAAGAATATTATTACAGTAAAAAGATTATTTAAATGCAATTTTTTGGCAAAAAAAAAATAATCTTAGAATTACCTTTTTTCAAAACATTTTTTCTCCTTTTATGAAAAATGCTTCTTTAATAAAAACGTTTTGCTTATATATATCTAAGAATTCTCCAGAGGGCCTGAACTACGACTTTTGAAAAATTCGCATTATCTTCAGAGTTACAACGAATTGAAATAATTATAAGTGTTTTTCTGCTAAAATTTCTTCATTCTGATTTATTAAAATACGGATAAATCCACTTCTAAATTATATATTTCAAAAATCCGAGTGCAGGCTCTGTACAGTGAGTGAGTGAGTGTTTTTTTACGTCGCACTGTTCAGCTACACGAGGGCTTTTGGCGACGGTCCGCGTAATTTTGAACCATGGTCAAGTAACGTGAACGACACCTGAGCTGGCACCCCCTCTCCTAACTACCACACCACACCAACGGGAAGACAGGCTCTGTACAGAGGTCTGAGCTATATATAGTCAAAATATTATTGTTACAGAAGCATTTTCCATAAAAGAAGAATATTTGGAAAATAAATAATTCTATGTCCTTTTCTTTGTCAAAATATTGCATTTAAATCATTTGTAATTGAAATAGTATTCTTAAAACGATTTCATACGTCTATTCTAATCTAAGTATGTGACCCTAAATATTAAAAACAGATTCATCTGTACGCATTTGAAAAACCATTGTTCCTACACATAGTCGGATATCTTAAAACAAAATTAAAAAAAAAACATTTAAGATACAAATATAAATTAAAAAGGTAGTGGGACATACACAAACATTAAGAAGGGGAAGGGGAGGTACCTATAAAACTTAAAAATCTATACAGTAAACAAAATTTCTTAAGACATCAAGGCTTTCAGTAAAATTAACTAATAAAGACACACATCAACGTTTCAACACTTTTTTAAAATTTTCTCTTACAAAAATATAGGTTTCAATACAAGACATGTTCCACAGTTTCAGCATCCTAACCACAAGAACAAATGTTTCTACCAATTAAATTAAACCTAGACAAATAGCTCTTAAACTTTCCATGTCCTGTAGGAATCTGAGATAACTTAAAATCAGTAAAAAGTTTCCTACATTTTAATTACAGTTAAAATGTTTTTATTTGGGAAAAAAACCAGCCTTGAATGCACAATTTATGTAGAACACAAATCAGAAGAAAAATTTCGGAAAATAAAATGTTTAAGATATATTTTTGAGCATCAGCACAACATAGCGCTGCATCTCAGCATCCATTACAAAATTCGTTCACAATAATGTGATAAGACTATTTCGCTGCGAGGAGAACTAAAATCTCTTAGTAGCATTTTGATGGATATTTTTCGGCACGAGTGAGCGAAGAGCCCTTAACAGAATTAAGTTCTCCGATTGCATCAAGTAATTCAATCAGCTTTATTTCGCTTATTAGGTTGAATGTGCCAAGCCACCAAACCGGAGTTGGAAATGAATGATGTTTCCAAAATAGAAATGCGATTATGATAAAAATGGATCCAAACACCTAGAGCTTTATTGTAAGGTTCTTGATCTCTGGGAATGAAACTCAAAATGGATATTTCCATCATGTTTGGTCACGGTAACTACGAATAGAAACTTCAAGTATGATACTTGTTTCCCATTGTCACGCTATATTATCTCAAAAATTTAAAAAAAAATCATTATATTCAAAGTTTTTATTTTAATAAATAGCTGGTATTCCCATTGTTCACACCGGTGTATCGAAAAATTAAACAATACAAATAGAAGGAGAAAGACGTTTATCATGAGTTAATTTTACGTGAATTTTTAACAAAAAAATCGTTTTGTATATCTCAGCTGAAGTTTTTCTTTTAAATTTACAACGCCCCCGTCTTTTCCTTGTGGGTCGATTTTTGAAAATACCTTCCTAAGCTGATCTCTGCTCAGCAAAAGTAACATATTATTACAAATTTGAGTAATGAATGCTTAAAATAGTGTAAATTAATTATATATGAATTGTAATACATTAATATTACTTTTTGGCGTATTTATTTTATGTTATTGTAATATTCGCAAGCAACTCCATTCCTTATATTATAATGGCAATTTAATGGAAATATAGCAATATGTTGGCGATGGAGCCAAGTTGGCATCATTTTGGCGACCATGTTTGCAACTTGGTGATTGATTGAATGTTGCAGAAATTGATATGCTTCAGTGCTACCTGGTGGGGGAGTTGCAACAAAGAGGATAATACAAAAACCTTCTCCACAAAATATTCGTATGCATGGCCAATTTTCATACTGATTGGTGCTGAAGTGATGCGAGTTCATATATACAAACATTCATATATATATATTTACAGTAGGAAAATTTTCATTTTAATTAGTAGTGATGAAATGGTAGTGGCCGAAAAATTAAAAACAGGCTTGTTCGTGATCACATTGTGAATTTGAGTATGCTTCTCATACTCAGCCAAAAATACAAGAGAGGGATTATTCAATTAGCAAGTATTTATATATAGGGAAGAACCGGGAAAAATACATTATAAAAAATACAGTCACGTGTCTAGGTGAAGGGAATAACTAGTTATTTATAGAAATGACATAATTGTTTAGGGAATACTAATCCTTATTACTAAAAGCTCATGAAAACCATTAAGGATTCCATATTTCTTGGAATCGCTAATAAATCTATCAAATTTCAAGGTCTAAAGAATCAGTAATAAACCAACATGTTTTTAATGCTTGAGAAAGAGATGCGTTTCGAAATAAGAGTATTAGGATTTATGAATTAAATGTTTGAATAAAGGATATTCGAATTATGAGTTGATATTAATTTAAGTTATTGCATATATATATATAACAAACTTTGGAAAAGGAAAATATAATATTGTCCTGTTTGCACAAAAGCTGTTAAACCTCTTTAAGCTAAATTATATTAATACACAGTAATCGTGATGATATTTGTCCCATATACTTAGTTGCGAATTAAAATTTAGATTTATTTAAAAAAATATTTTGGGGGTATAATGCACATTTTTTTAAGTTAGTCTTTTATTCTTTCATTATTTGAATGAAAGCATTTATTATTTTAGATGAGTGATTCTCAACCTCGTGTTGGTCGCAGTACACTTTTAACAATTTCAAAATTTGGTGGCATCTAACAATAAAATAAATTTAGATGAATTAAACTTACATATAAACAAACACACTACGTAAGATAGTTTATGATAGTAATTTTTAATGTTAAAAAATATATACAACAAAGACTACGAAATGATTATTGAGGAATTAACAACAAATTAATTACAAGAATATTTTATTTCGAAATTTGAGCTTGATTATCTTTGATCATTTCTTTTAAATTGGTTCATAAAAATGATAATGCCACTCTCATTTCGTCATTTACATTCAAAAGTTTTAAGCTTTTTTCATTTTAATATTTCTTAATGCTGAAAATCTGAATTCACACAAATAAGATGTAAAATACTGTAACAATATTTTTAAAGCCATGTTACAATTAAACTCTAAAGTTTTAAATGTAAACTATTTTTGGCTGTTATGGGATAATCAATTCTAATTTTAATCCAAAATGAATCAATAGACTGATCCGAAGTTTTGAAATTAAATTTCATTTATCACAGAGCGAAACCAGTTCTTTCTCTTTATCCAAATTTATTCATTTATAGATGGATATTCACAAATGGAATACGAATACAATTAAATTTTTTTATATCTAAATTTTTGAAGTAGCGTTTTTCAAGTGGTCAATAACATTTTTATGAATAATTTATTTCTTTAAACGGCAAAATGATTCAATTTTGAATTTTTATTTTATTTATTTTTTTACAGCATGATTAACAGTTTAAAAAAAATATTGGTGGCACACTTCAAGAATTTGATGGCACACAAAAGTGCCTTGACACAGTGGTTTAAAATACCTTTTTTAAGAATAACTGCTTCTACGACTGCAATTCGAAAGGAAGAATTAAAGTTAAATTTTTATTCCATAATTTATATGTCTTACAATATTATTGTAATGTACTACTTTAGAAAAGAGTTATACCTGACTGTAACTGATAATTTCCAATAAAAGGTTTTCTTACATTTTTTAACCCATCGTTTCTCAAATTGTGGGACGTGCCCTTCTAGAGAGGCATGATAACTCTACGAGGGGGGCGCGAGCATACTGAAAAGTCGAAAAAAAGATTATTTAAAAAATTATTAATTTACTAATTAAAGAAATAAATAAGAAAACCTTCTCTGAAATAAATATATCCTTCGCAAACGCTGTCAAAGTCTGTTTATTGCATTTCAAAGCATTCGAATAAATTTTATGAATAGTAGTGCGCAGAGAAGATAGTATTTCGGAAAAACGTATATATACGTCCGGGGAAATTAACGCTTTGGTTGAGTGAGACGTTTATATACGCCGGAGGCACTTAAGAACTTAAAGTCGTATTGCAGCTTTAGCGTCAAATTATAATATTATTGAATTGAATATAGTGTATTCACAGATAAATCTATTTATTTAAACAGAAATGAATAGTTTGATACTTATATATACGAAAGATACATTAATCAATGCTATAGTAAAGTTCTAAATTTACAGTGACTCTTCTTCATTAGTAACAGACCAAATCAGCCTCAAAAGGAGTCAGTATTTATTTGCATACGAAAATTAAGTAAAATTTCAGATTTATTATACTCCAATAAACATCTTTACTTTACTTACTGACTTATATTTTTAACCCCTACTTACTGAAAAAGAGAATTTTTTTATTGCATTGCATAAATAAGCAATGTATGAAATGAGATGTGCAATAAATGTGTGGCATTTTAAATTGCAAGAGTAGTTAATTTTAAAAGCCATACATTTCCATTTTTATGATTTATATTGATCAGATATCTAACATGAATTATATCTATCATAAATTTTTAAAAACCAAAGTATACTCTGAAGAAGCAGTATAAAAGCTTTATAATATGGAAAATATTGAAAGGAAATATGATTGAAGGTGTTTGACGTAAACCTACATGTGAAGCTTTAGGCGTATTTTGAGGGCATATAGAAGGTAGTGAAAGATAAAGATTATAATATCGTCACGTTATCCTCATTCATTATTTATATTTTGTCAACAACATTGTATATGATAAATATTACAATAAACAAGTCTTGTTATGTAGGAAATTTTCTAAAGGCAAGAGATTTATATTTTAAATATCTAACTTTATATTTTTTTTTAAAAAAAAAGCTTAAAAGAGATAGAATTTTAAAACAGCAATTTTGAAATACACATCAATAATTTCTCTGTAGAATGTTTGATCTTTATGTGTGGATAAAGATATAACACCCATTTAAATATGTACACACGTAAGAGATGAATTAAAAAAAAGTAATGTATTAAAAAAATTAAGTCAATTCCTACTTAGGTCAACAAAGAAAAGTTTTATTTTTGTTACTTTTATCAAATTGTTACAATTAATATAAATATGTCTGTACATATGACGGAATCACAACATTAAGTGACAAAATAGAAAGCAATTTTCCCTTTTTCTTAAACTTTCTCCCGTTGGTGTGGTGTGGTAGTTAGGGAAGGAGTTGCCAGCTCAGTTGTCATCCGCATCACTTGACCATGGTTCAAAATTACGCGGACCGTCGCCAAAAGCCCTTGTGTAGCTAAAACAGTGCGACGTTATTATTCACTCGCTCATTCCCTTTTCCTTTCTATATGTAATGTTGGGCTATTTTTTGTTACTATTTATTCATTAATTAAATTTAATTATTATTAAAACAGTATAGTAAGAAAATCACATTCTCAGAAATTAAGCCAACCCAGGTGGGATTTGAACCCTCGACCTTTGGATGAAAAGCCAAACGTGCTATGCGTTGCACTACAGGGACACATCGAAGGATTTTCCTTTCTATACTGTCAAACTATTATTTTTGTTTGTTACTATTTATTCATTTTTAATTTAATTAATGAATTAATACTTTAAAAAACTGTACTAACATGAAAAGTCATCCACTGCAAGTTTTCAGAAATGTATTTGAATTTGAATGGATTAATAGAAATTATTTTATTAACGATTGAAAATTTTAACAAGATATATATATATATATATATATATATATATATTACAAAAATATACAAAAAATAGTTATTAACCTAAGATAACTATAGTCATGATAGAATAGTCTTAGCCACAGTAGTACTTTATATATATATATATATATATATATAGGGAGAGAGTGAACTAATAGAAGAAATTGAAAAATTGAGCATTAGAGAGCTATATAAAAATAACTGTCTGATATTTCTAAAGTTTAAATATTTAGGACAAAATAAAGCTTTCACAGGAAATTTCTTTAGAAAAAATTGCATTATTTTCAAGAATACGTTATTTTACCTGTTTATTTATAAAGATGTTAATTTAAGTTCAGAGAGGGCTTGGTTACTCCCTCTCTTGGACTTGAACTTTTTACATTTTTATATGTTTTTTCTGTCTGCATCAGAAATTCTCTGACTACTACTTGCAAGTTGTCTACTGAAAATTATTTCGGAAAGGGACAAATTACATTTTTATTACATATAACACTAAAGAAATAAAAAATAAATACCAAATATATTTGTTTCATTTGATTAACTTTTTCCCCAGGGATCTTAAAAAGTTTTTAAAAAATTCTCTCCGGTATCAAAAAAGGTTAACGCTCTGTTTCTACGTGATTCAAAAACTTATTCTTTATAGTCTGGAAAGATGTAAAAAGATTAAAATGAAAAAAATATTTATTCTCTCTGAATTATTTTGTTTTATTAGATATGGTTTGTAAGTAAGAGTAAACTACACATAAGTAACAATAAATTTTGCTGTCTAAAATTTCAATCAATAACAAAAACCAGAATTTATTTCATATTAACTAAATGAGAAATTAATTCTTATTAAAACTGAACATCTCGTTAACAAGTAAGGATCCTTCATAAAATTTACTTCCTTTATGCAAATATTCTATAACAATCCTCTTGAATATCTTACAAATTTGTATTAATCATTTTGACTAAATAATCAGAATTTATATTTTTTATATAAAATTTTTTGAAAGTACTATACAGTATAAGAACAATTAATTAATTACCTTTTATTAATTCAGTCAAATACGTTTAACGTGAAAAAACTTAAGACGAAATATCGATTTAGATGAAATAATACAGAGGTTTCAATAAACTACTGTATATTTTCATGCAATTTTTTCTCTTAACACAAAACAAAAATCGCTTTACAGGAAAAGATTTCCCTTCTGAGAATGAACAAAATACGGAAAACACCATCCGAATTGGACTGTCCTACTGTATCATTGGAAGGATTCGTTGCAGTAGAAAATAATTGCACCAATTATAGCAGATGAAAACGTTTTGAAGTTTGTTAACCCGCGGTCACTCGCGCCTGTTTTTGTACCGTCGTTACTCGCGGGGTGTAGAGAACACCCCAAACTTTTAACACGTTTATTTAAATATGAAAAAAAAATTAAGTCAATAATGATGCACATTTGTAAAATACAAGATGTTTTTTGTATGATACAAATAAAAATATTACATTTATTTTATACAAGTTGGACTGACATTATTTTAAAATAAACCTGCAAAATTTTCATTTTAAAATACATAATTTTGTATTTTTTGTAAACCACGAGAAAAACGTTAAAACCAGTAATAAACTTACTTCGTAATTAATGTTAAGGATAGTAGAAATTAAAAAACAAATATTTTAATCATTTTCCAAACATGTAGAGCAGACTATAAACATAACTCAATTACTGCGCGAAAAGTTCTCAGTACCCCAGATAAATGTTTGAAGGTCGTTACGTTCCAATCGTCCAAGCTAGAATGATTGCATCATGCCTGAAGATTCAATGACCTAAAACGAACAGCTACTGAAAAAATCGCGGTTCTGCGCATTCTTTTTGAAAATTTAGGAGACTTTTCTTGTCGTTGGGGTTAAAGAACACCCCGCGCGAGTGTTCGTGGGTTAAAGGCTCAAAAAATATCCCTGATGTAGATTCTAACGACGAAAATGAAATGAATAATGCAGCTCCTGTTCCCACGTCATTCAAAATGATGAACATCATAAAAATAAGTTCAGTTATTTAGACGTACATTCCAATGGGGGAGTTGAATAACGAAATGGACGACATCGAACAATGTCATGCAAAAAAAAGATAAAGTAAAGAAAAATATCAGATTCTTTTCCAAAAATTCAAACAATGTTATTTTTTTTCAAAATTTTGTATTAAATTTCCCTAAGGTTTTGCAAATGCTTTGTTTCATTGATTTTTATTAAATACATGTATATATATATATATATATATATATATATATATACAGTCGATTCTCGATAATTCGAAGTATATGCTCAGACCCTTAAAAAAAAAAACTCTTGATATTTCAAACTAAAACAACACGTTTGGGTGCACTCAATATTTTGAAGTAAAATCTGTGGCTGGCCAGACGACAACACGCGATAATTCGAAGTTATCTTATAAAACTTTCGACTAATAGAACACTCATTATGATGTATAGCCCTGTAGCAAACAGGTCGGAGATTACAAGTTTTGTGTTGTATTGTCTCTGTGTCTCCCCTGTAATGCAGCCCATTTAGTGACCACCTAACTGCTACCCCTTCTTAGTATTTTCTGATTTATCAGGAGAAAATACACTTTAATTGCTTTTCTTCTTGAAGAAGACTATAGACCAACCGTACCTGTTGTCAGCCGTCCATATTTTTCGCTTAACACGTGGCCTTGCTACACATGTGTTCAGAAAGGATGGTCAATTATTGAGAAGAAGAGATGCGTAGTATTGTGTATGAATGTGTTAAATGTATTCTTTTAATACTGGACTGTTAGCTTCTGTATAATATTTATGTTGCATAATATGTATTTTTTAAAAATTACTTTAAAATAATTTAATACACACATATGTACAGTTGTTGTTTAGTTAAATTGTTAAAAATTTAAATGTACTAGAAAAAAAATTATCTTCGAGTATTTTGGGAGTTTTTTTCTACCCTCTTGATAGTTGAAAGTTTTTCACTGCTCCCTCCAATATTGAATTATCTAGATTTATAACTGTATATATATATATATATATATATATTTAAAATGTACTCTAATAAACTTAATTTTGTTGAAGCATTTTTTTATTGCAATATAGTTTAACTCGAAACACTTTTAACACGTAAAAATATTTCAGTTGCACCTTCGTGTTAAACGATTTTTACTGTATATTTTAAATAGATTCAGTTAATTGTATTACCTTAGAATTCTTAATAATAAATAGAATAAGCTTTTTATACAACTTTAAAGCATTTGTGTGTGAAGAAGTACATATTAATTATCATTCCACTTTTTGAGAATAAAAGCACGAAAGGGTCTATTCTTAACTGAGAAAATAAAAAAATTATTACAGAATTATGACAAAAAAGTGTGGCATCAGAAGAAACTCCCTCATTTCCAGAAAGCAATCCATTGATCGCCTTAAATATAAGAGTTCAAACAGATCAATTTTGTGTGACCTTAAGAATCCAATAGAATAATTGATTTATTGATTTTAATTTCTTTCCCTTGATTAAATGATGTGTACCGAATTTAAATAGATGAAGGTATTGATGGTTTTAGATTGATTTTGGCACTTATTCAAGGTCTTTCTAACTGTCCTAAGTAACTCGTGATAAGTAGGCACTTCCTTGAAATTTTTGTGTTTATAGGAGATCTGTATTATTAAAACACTTTCGGAACACTAGCTCAAATTCTTATAAAAGAATAATAAGTTTACACCTGCAGATATAGTTTCCATCGTTTAATGCAGTGAATTGTTTTGAAAATGTAAATCATATTTATAATGAACGTATATGCATACATTAAAGCTAATGAAAGTTCATTGATTACTTGCTATCATTACGTCAAACGATTTAAAGCAACCATTTGCTCATACAATCCGAAAAGGAAACAAAGAAAAAAATTATTTTGGTTACTTCTTATTAAATGATTACAATTAATATAAATATGTATACACATATGACAGAATCAAAATATTAAGTGGCAAAAAAACCTTTAAATTAACATTAAAATTTTTTATGCCGATTAAATTTTTAATAACATTTTTTAATAAAAGTTGAATATAATAGGTAAGAATTTATGCTAAAATCAGTGTAAAAAGAATGTTGATGTCTAATCAGCATATGATCATTCAGGTTAAGTTAAATCTTCATCACAAATTTAACAAAAGCTGTTTTACTCAATGGTGCTGCCATCTAGAGGAATACTTTCGACTGAAATATATCTCTTAAACCATAATTAATTAATTAAATTTAATTAATGAATTTTTTGAAAAACTGTATTAACATCAAATGTCATCCCTACAAGTTTAACAAAATGTATTTGAACTTGAGTGGATGAATAAAAAGTAGTTTATTAACGATTGAATATTTGTTCAAGATATATAAATCAATATATAGAGGAAGAGTGTTAACTAATATTAGGAATTAAAAAAGACACGGTTTTGTATTACATATAACAAAGCATACTACTTAACAGAATGAAGAGATAGAGGAAATTTATTTTAATTTTAAATTTCAAAATTTTCACACAACTTTTTATTTTATGATTATGGAACACAGAAAACCTTAAAAGTTTGCTTTAATTAGTAAGTGCATTTTATGAAGAATGTTTCATATATCTTAAAAGAATTCCTCTCATACTTACAAAGATTTCCTGTCCGTGTCTCATTTTCAAACGGTTGAGAATTTTGTGTGTGTGTGTGTATATATATTTAAAAATATGCACACATACAATTTGAAGCCTGGTGTAATACTAGTCTTACATCGCAATGGAGAAAGAGATAATATCGGCTAATTTTATTATCTTTTCGTTTTGATTTCTTCACAAACAACTAACTGCAATTTACTTTGCTAATCCTTGTTCTTTATAGAATATTTTCAAGGGTTTAAATTTCTGTCTTCTTCACAAAGAAAATCCCGGATGAGAAGTATTTCAGTACCATGGACTAACTGCATCTCTTGAAAATACTAGAACTAATAATCACACTATAAGAATTCAAAATATGTACAATTCAAAGATAGAAAGAAAAAAAAATACGAGTGCCTGTGCAGCGTAAGGGCAAACTTTGGTTACTTTTGGACGGTTGCGTTCAACTTTCGGTAGCCGTACAGTGAAAAAAAATAAATATTTAAAATTCAGCATATTCATTCGACTTACTATAAGTTTATTTTGAGATATTCGTAAAAATATTTACTTGTGTGAGATAGAATTAGATGTGGTCCTTTGTTTTGGCCGCCCGGGTACGGTACATACGCTGCACACTTGCTAGGAACGGTTCTGGACCTATTAAAACATTTGAAGATAAAACCCATATTTAAGCAAAATCTGCTACTAAATTTTAGACTGCAAATTCATGCAATTTACATAGGATTTCTCAGGCACATTTCAATGCCATTCAAAACAATGAATTTAAGTGAAAAATATTTCTCACAAAGTTAGGTTTACAAAATCTATATTTCTAAAAATGGATGTTTGTATATATGAAATAGATTCACTCCGACACTTTTCAACCGATCACTATGAAAACTGGCATGTACGTATATGTATATTTGTGTGGAAAAGGTTTTTGTTCTATCCTCTTTGTTGCAGCTACCCACCAGGTGGTGATACAGCAAAGCAACTTCTGCACCGTTCAATCAATCGCCAAGTTGCACAGTGGTTGTCAAAAATGATGCCAACTTGGCTCTATCGCCAACGTTTCGCTATGTTTCCATTGAATCGCCATTATAATGTAAGGTACGGCGTTGCTTGCGAATATTATAATTTTAACACAAAATAAATACATCAGAAAGTAATATTAACGTATTACACATCCAGATATAAATAATTTACACTATTTTAAGTGTTCATTACACAAAATTTGTAACAATGTGTTATTTTTGCTGAGCAGAGATTAGCTTAGAAAGTTGTTTTCAAAAATCAACCCACAAGAGAGTATCGGGGCGTTATAAATAAAAGAAATCTTTTTTATCAGTTATTAGATCAACAGACTTAAAATTTAACAAATATTGTTTTATTTTATTTAGTTGAGATTTGCAAAAAGCTTTTTTTTGTTTAATTGGCATTATAAATATCTTTATCCTTCAATCTGTACTGTTTAATTTTTAAATTCACCCGTGCGAAGAACGGGTATACCAGCTAGTAAGATATAAAAACAAATGAAGCAGCAAATAATTTCGATAGACCAAGATTTCGACTCTGAATATAAACAAATGCAAGCATACAACCCAGTTACTAAGTATACTGCATGGGTAGATGACATTAAAATCCCAAGGAATATTTTTGATTAAATTATATTAAAATTACATTAATTTTTATAACATTGCACTTCTTTAAGAGTTATTTTTATTAAATTTTCGAATAAATTCGTCTACTCTTTGAGGAACATATTGAACAATACAAAAAAATAAGAGAGGAAAATGTAGTATTTAACAAAAGTTTTTCTGGCAGAATTCTCAGAAAATTACGTAACATCTGCGTGGTTACAAATGGAGACGGGTCAGAGACGAAGCAATCGAAAAAGTCTACGCTTTCTCTAAGATATATGTCTATTTCATCAATTCACATGAGAAGGGGAGAAAAACTACCGTTTGATCTGGAATGGTTTTGTAGATTAATTGCAGAATGTTGTTTCCGCTTTCAAATTGTGATAGATAGACCTCTCGAACAAATCATTTCGAGAAGTGGAATTTGTTTTTATTACGTTCTGGAGTCCTTCTCGTTTTTATGAGGGATGGCAGATTTTTCTTCTTCACAAGTTAATGGAAAAGGCGAAAATTAGCTTTAAATGAATTCCTTTTCAAGCTGTTGCTGTGGCTCTTGGTTAATGTGACAGGTAACCGACATTTTGATTTGAGGAAAATGCTATTATATAAATGAATATATATATATGTATGAATGCTATGCTGAGAAGACAAAAATTACTTAACAACCCGGAAAATTTTTGCAAGAGCTTTTGCTCTAAAATGAAATGTAAAAATTCAAATATTGGAATATTTGTTTGAAGTAAATTTTTAATTTATTTGGCACAATTTTCTAAAATAGGTTAATTTTAATTGAAATGATATTAAAGTTGTTATAGTTTGATTTACACACCCACCCACATGCAGGAAAGAGAAGTTAATTTTTGTAAATTCCTTATATCATATAATTTTAGAAAAAATGAAAAAAAAAATTAACTAAGCATTATACAAAAATGTTGGGATTTAATTATCAGTATAAATAACACAATGCAAGCACACATAATGTTTAAAAGGCATTAAAAATCAATGATTATTGAGTATACAATTTCTTTGTTGAACATTTTAAAATTTTTTATTATTACCGACGCATACATTTAAGATGCCTTAGCTTTATAATTTTAATGAACTTTTTATTACCATTTAGCTTGATTTATATTCATTCTAATCTGCTGTTTATGATCAGGTAAAAAGAAAATACTAAAATTTACACTTAAATTATATTGTTATGCATATTAGGGTTCATGGATTTTATGCTTTCAGCCCCAAAGAGCAAAATAGTTTCTAAAGAACGATCGAATTTATTGTAAATAAACAATCCATTAAGTCAATCCTTCTCAAACGGTGTGGGGCACCTCCCTAGGGGGACGTGATAACTTTACGAGGGGGTGGGTGAGCATATTGAAATGTCGAAAACAAAACATTATTTAAAAAAATTATTAGCTTACTGAAAGTAAACAAACAAAATACATTCTGACATCATGCGCACTAATATAATACACTTATAAATGTATCGGTACTGCACAATGCATTTTATTATTAATTTAACAATACTAAGTTAAGAACAAGCTTAATAATTACCAGTGTCTTAATGACCTTGTCATTTTTAAATTATATACAAAATTTAACACTTATTTTGATAATGTGTACGGTTTATAATTATTCCCTTAGCTGCCGATTAAAAGTTACACGATTCGTTCCCCAACGCTACCCTTTTCCACGTAGGCACGCGTATGTGATGTATTGAGGCTGTGAAAAGGACTCAATTGGTAAAAACTTCTCTGAAATAAATAAATCCTTTGCAAACGCTGTCAATGTTCTTTTATTGCATTCCAAATCCTTCGGAATAATTTTATGGATAGCAGTGCACAGAGGAGATCGTACTTCGGAAAGACGTATATATACGCCCGTAGCACTTAAGAGGTTAAAGTCGTATTGTAGCTTTAGCTTCGAAGTATAGTATTATTGAATTCATTTCATTGTTATTGTACGCAGGGGGTGGAGGCGTAGTGAAAAAAAAATTATTGAATCTTAGTTCATAAATACTGAAAGTTTAAGAAGCACTGCGTTAAATACAGGATACAGCAGTAACATTCGCAAAATAAATCCCACGGAAGGTAGATAAACACCTGCTACAACGCTCCCACACAACTATCAATGTCGATAAAAACAAATAGGTAATGATAAAGATTATTCGCAAACACGAGATCATAGCTACTTTTCAACAGCCAAACCAATATTGACTCAGTTTCAGCAAGCGACTTCTGTCTAGTCTGCGCTATCTTTGTCAAAAAATCAGTTTACATCATAGATCATATGATATTGATAGGTTTCTTCAGTAATTTCCAGAAGCATTCATATTATAGCCAAGTTGGCGAAAAGAGTCGCCAACTCACCAAATTTTGTTCCCAAATATGATGTCAAATTGTCTGTATCGCCAATATTTCTGCAAGTTTAAATTGAAATGCCATTATAATGTAAAGGGCAACGTTGCTTGCAAATATTACAATTTTTATCATAAAATAAATACATTTCATTAAGCTATTACTCTATTTTAAGCATTATACAACGTTCATAATAATATGTGCATAACAATTATGTATCTAATTTATGGATAGTCAGTATAAAACACATTAAAAAAAATCCTCTTGTACAATATAACAATTCAAGAAAATATATTCTGTTCTTTTTAATATTTTTACAGCCATACGCATGTATCCATGAGATGACTAAATAAAATTTGAAGTACATATATTTCCGTTTATAAGACGAGAAATTTTGGAACTTTTTAAGATGAAAGTAAAAGGGGATGGCTTATATATGGATCTACCAATGTCAGAAAAGTGTAGATTGAGAAATACGATTTTCTTAACATTTTCGTAATTCATGTGCAAGCTATTTTGATCTTTTAACTTTTTGAATGTTTAGAGCATTTGCTCTCAAAGAAAAGACAATCACATAAATTTTTGAAATAGGGAGTCTGGATCCAAGTCTCTAAATAGTTAGTAAAATTCATATTTTTTCACTTAAATGTTTGAATGCGTATGGTAATCATCCAACGGAGTTTTCCTCCAGGGCATAGGTCGACGATCAAGTGCCGTACACAAAAGGTTCATTCCACTCATTCTCTAAAAAAAAGAAAGAAAAATGACTCAGAAAATATGACTATCTCAGATGTTGTGCAAGGTAACACATGAATTATATAACGAGTTAGCTTCCGATAGGGTTATCAGAAATAAAGTAATGTCGCTTGCATTTTGCTTTATAATAATTTAAATAAATATTTCATCCATTTTACTTTCTTTCAACATTTTCGCTTCTACGGTAACATGTTTGAAAATTACAATTAGTCCAATTTTATATAATAATAAAGCAAAATATATGCAAATATATATTAATAGTAATATAATAATAATTTCTATGGATGTAGTAATAAAAACTTAACCTCTTCCCGAGCTGAACTAGGGCAGGCAAAACGTACCATCCTGGTTCATCCCGAGTGTAGTTCGGGCACTATGAAACTGTGCAACCGGTCTTTCCCAAATTTTTTCACATGGGCTTTTTATAGTTTTGAATATTTGAAAAGTATCACTCGGTGAATTTTCAGCAAAAAGATGACGTCCTTCTATACGGAGCATCCCCCTTTACGTTTTTCTGAAAGATACTTTGCTGACTGCATTCCCACAATAGAGAAGAAAACTAATCCAACCCGACAGCGTATTATTTGTTGCTCAAAGAGAGACAAAATAGGAAGAGAAACAAGATTCTACTGTTCAGATTGCAATGTTGGGTTATGTTCAGTACCGTATTTTCGAGCTTATCATGCACGATCAAATTTTGATTAATACTTTCATAATCATTTATGTAAATGCAAAATGTGTAAATAAAATTTGTAATTCAGGATAAAAGTTAGGTATTCTAAGATTTATGTGTATAGTTAGTGGGAATTGACTACAATGTCTAATGATTTCTGCCATACAGAAAGCGAAGATTTCTTTTAACCCAGCGCTTCTTCTCGATTTAACTTTTTTCAAAGCTTCTTCTGAACTTTTTTAAGAAAATGGATAGTTTCTTGTGTAGTTGACTTCAAGGTCATATCCTTTGAGGGGTCCTAGCTTTTAGGGGAATTCTAAATATATATTTTTGAATACAGCCTCTTCGGGTATGTCATACCCTGCACGTGAATTGCAGTTACAGTTCTAAATGCATGGGCACTCCTTAAAAATTTCATTCGCTATGGCGTATTATTGTAATGATGAAAAACTGTAATATTTAATTAATTTGATACAGTATTTAACAGATAAAGTAAACGGTATTTTCGGATGAGAGAAGTCTCTTTGTGCGTGGATGATGAGGAAGAATCGAATGATGAATAGTATAATAGCAAGTATGATTCCTCTATTGAAATCGATCCAGATAATTTAAATGAGGGAGTTCAATGGCTAGAAAATGTAATTGTTAGCCTACGACAATTTTTTTTGTGTTGCTGAACACTGTGACAATAAATGCGCTAGTTATTTTCTTAGTCCGCAGAAACCATCTACTAAACATTGTACCAGACGTTGATTTCTGAAGTGTTTCGGATTTCGATTTACAGATGAATGTAAAGAATTTAAAAACCATTAATCAAAGCTTCTATGAAATGAAAAAGATATTAAGATCCAGTGAAAAACATCGCACTCACTCGCGACGAAGACTAAATGAGTATATAAACAAAGCACTGAATGCCATTATGAAAAGAACAGAAAAGCTTAATTTACTTGTGAAAAGTGTTATAAACATATTGTATTTCCTACTTTTCTTCCTTTTTCCACCTTTGTATACAAATTTTATGGTAAAAACAGAAGTAGCATTCTTGGGTATGAGATACTCTATTCGAGAACTTTCATGCGTTTTTCACGCGAGTGATGCCGGGTTAAACTACTAATTTATTTAAACAGATTTTTTTACATTAATTTTTAGAAAATTTTGTATGTAAGTGATAGTATTATGTATAAAAAGATATGTATGTTGAAAATAAGCATAAAAAATTGGTAATCCGTAATCTAGAAATAAAATAAGCTTGGAAGGGGTTCAGAAATAATAGGTTATTTTTCTTCTTTTTTACGAAATCCTCCGTAGTATTTCCAAGTAGAATTCATCCACTTATTTGGAATTCGAGCTGCATTTCATGTCTTAATTTTAGATATCTCAAATACCTAAATAATTCCGCAGAATTTCGAAAAGCTACACATTCATTTTGATTATCAAACCTCAAGTCAAGTACTTCCTCAAAGTAATCCGAAACGAAATTCCAGAACTCTAATCAGAAACCTGCCCCCAATCACTCATAGATTACAACCCACCTGACCAACAAGTCCTGTCTGCATTTACCAATCTGAGTGAAAGCTTCCCACGCAGATGGGAACTAAAATTCCATTTCTCGGCTTCAAATCGTAACATAACACGAGGAACCAAAAACCGAGACAGAACCATTCTCAGGCCAAAAGGGATCATTCCTGCGCATTACCAGAGGACGGAAGATTTATTACGAGCATATGCACCCGGCGTCAGATTATAGGAAGATCATGGGGGTGGGGCGTAATCTGTGTGAAGTGCCGACGGTTTCTAAAAGGAACAGAGACAGCGCGCTCCTATACAAAGAGAGAGAGAGAGAGAGATAGAATTAGAGTAGAGGAAATATCCATTCATTTACGTCAATCCAGAAACTGCTTATTAAGAAGAATTGGTTTGTCCGTTGCAGGGCTATGGGAATCCAGGTTATGCAAACGTTTGTGAGGTATAATTGGTTTTGTAGGTGTGCTGCAAGGTAGTTGGCCCTCGGAAAGGTGTGGCACGTTTGGGTGCTCTGTGAAAGCCTGAGATGAAAAGAATCAATATTCATTTAAAGGACTTGAAAATAGGTTTGGGATTCAGGCCTGTTTCTGCGTTAATAAGTTGGTTTGATGGCAGAATATCAATTGATTATGGGTTACAATGACTGAGGAAATTGAGGAAGTGTTTTTGTTGCTTAGTGATAATTTCAGTACAAATAAATTACACAAATGTTTGCTGCATAATAGCACTTTAATTGCAGCTTTCAGCCAACCAGTGAGTGCGATTTGATATTTATAGCTTCAATCTTTAAAATATCCAAAATAATTGCAATCCAATAACATTTTTAATTAAAAAAATAGTTTAAGTGCCTTTTTGGTTTAAAAATATTATTAACTTAGTGAAATGCATAGGATTTGATAACATTTTGAAAAGGGAGTAAACTAACCCAAATTTTGCATAATTCTGAATTGATAATTTGTTCGGAGGAGAAGGAGGGAAGCTTAATATATCTTATTTTTCAATAGCCATTGAACATAAGAAAATAAGACAATTATGAAGAAGAATAAACACAGTCGCATCATAATATTTCAATTTTTCTTGATAATTTGCGAAAAAATATCAATCAAACTGAAACAAGAAGTTTCAAATGTGCATAAACTTTAGTAAAGCACACAAATCACAGACAATTTTCGCTAAACATTACAGGAATGTATTTGCATGCAAAACTGTCATATTGCTCAAGTTATTGTAGTTTATTGTCCTTTGAAGAGTGGCAAATAGCATGTTGAACATTTTCTTCCTTGTAACTTTTTGACGGGGTGAAAGTGTGTCTTGTGGTGTACTTGTGGTTTCATATTTTTCTTGATAGAGTTCTTTAGTAGCATTCGAAAACTTTTCTTTCAACTCAAACGTTTCATGTTCGTCGCTGTTCTAAAATTTACTTTTTGCTACCATAGTTAATATACATTATTTCAGTAGGTTCTTTTGAAGGTTCAGTAGGTTCTTTCTTTAGGAAGGTTCTTTTTTTATATTCTTCTAATTTACATTTATAAACCATATCACACAACAATCAAAAACCACACAGTTTTTTCGCAGGGAAAAAACGTAGCATGTTCAAAGAAAATGTTTTGAAAATAAAGTACCCGCGGCGGGGGGAACTCAGTCAAAATAAGTACCTTAAGATTGTAAAAAAAATTTTGACTCTCTCAAAAAGAGGGAGATATGTGACAGATACATTTTCGTTCCCATCAAGACTGTCCTATAAGAGGATACTGTCAAGGTCATTGGTAATAAATTAATGGTTTTCCAGTATTAAGATCTCGTGTGCCTGGATTGACTGTGGAGTCGCGCATCTGCTCCCGGGTTTAAAAAAAAAAATTCCCGCTTTAGGACAACTAGACTTAAAGCCTTGAATCTTGGTAAGCATGTTTCTTTTGCTTAGTAGAAATCTGGTAAGAACTTGTTTTGGGGAAATCGACTCCCAAGGTGTTTGTCAGAGAGGGGGGGTATAGGAATTTCTAAAGAAAAAAATTTCCGTTTTTGAATTATTAGACCAGGGGTGGCCAACTCTCGGTACATGTGTCATATTGTGGCACGGCAGATTTATAACTGTGTCACACGAAGACTCAATGAAAAATTAAAATTTTTTAAAAGATAATAATAAATAACAATTTTGTTTGCAATTTTATTTATAAATGCAGTTGTCTGAGACAATCCCCACGCCTCAAAACTTGAATTAAGATCTATTTGTTGATAAATGTTTTCTATTTTGAATATAAAATCAAAATATCACTCAAAATTAGCTGATATTAGCCTAATTTTATCAGCTTCTCCGAGGGTTAGTCCAAATACGGATGACATGGTAAAAAATTTTACTAATTCAAAATCCTATTAAATACTGACTGTTTAATAATTATTAAGAGTTAAATTCTTCTAGTTACTTATTTTTATGTTACACCTAACTTTTTTCTCTTATTTATTACTTTTAAATTTCCACAACTTAGACTTGCACTAGAAAAATGTGCCATTTACGCAAACATCCCATAATAAGCTTACAAGTAAAAATTTTTCACTTTTCATCCTATTTCTTTTGAATGTTGCAAAAGTTGAAAGTGGCACCCATAATGTTTTTTCATCAGAATATAGTGGCACTTCTCCCAAAAACGTTGGCCACCCCTGTATTAGACCAACGAACTTAAAACTGGCTAAGCATGTTTCTTTTTTAAGAACATGTGTTATACGGAAATTGATTCCGAAGGGAGGAGGGGTTACTAGTGAGTAAAATGTAAGTATACTTCCGTTTCAGAAATTATAGCTCTGTCTTTTTTAAATGAGGAGTTGAGGATTATAAAAATGATTTTAGTACAATCGTAAGCTCTATAACTTAAAAACACTATTCTTACCATTGCATCATGAAATACCCAGTGAAATGGGCGAGTAACGGCAAGTTTATTTATATATATATCACACTAAAAATTATTTAAAATAAAACCCTTCTAACTTTAATAAAGAAATAATATGCTTAATAACTGTCAAATGATAAGTTTTTTTTATTTAATATAGTTTTTTTATTAATGCGGGTAGCATTTATCATCTAGTTGATATTCCCCCCCCCCATACATTCACAAAAATAATTTAACTATTCTAGCTGCTGTATTATTAGCTGAACCTAATTCTTAAGTTGTTAAGACAGATAAAAAATGCCTGAATTAGCAATTTATGTAAATAATAGTCCCTGAGCAATTTTAGAAGGCAATTAAGAAAAAGAATTGCGTTAAATGTGGGTTTTAAAAATTTTCTTTGTTATTTTCTAAACATAATTTTTAATCCGTTTAAAAGTCGAATAAATTAAAAGTGCTTGAGTAGGTTTTGATATACTAGGGTAAAATGAATAACTCAGACAAGAAGAATGGGGAAAAAGATGTCCATAATAAAACCTTGACGGAATTTTTTTTTAAAAAGAAGAAATACAATGATGTGTAATATATATATATATGATCTTTCAAAGAAATGTGACCGTTTCGTAATAGAGTTAATTAACCGTGCTATTTGTTACAATTTAATTAAAAGGGATATTACAGAAATAGAGGTTAGCGACAGGTAAAATATTTTTAAAATTAATTTTCCAACCTTTTTTTTCCAGTTTAATCCTTACCATTGTAAAGTATAAAGTGTCCGGAGACAAAAGCACTGCTGGAAAAAAAATTAAGTGTTTCGTTTTTATGCTCCGTTGAATGCAGAGTAAAAAAAATTAGAAGTGTCTGTTTAAAAGAGTTTATACAAGCTAAAAAAGTAAATAATGAATTCATGGTTGTGTCTGTTAGTTTTTTCCTGTTATGCTTTATTTACTTCTCAGTTTTATTTTAGATGGTTAAGTAATTTTTCACTTCGGTCATGAAGTTATCTTTTATTTTAATTTCAGAAACAGCGTGTTTTTTTTAATTCATAAAATTTTTCTGCGTCTGAGAGAGATATTTGATCCAAAAAATTGTGCCTTGAACATTAAAATATCTTGTGTGGGTTTTTGTTTTTGATTCTTAAGCGAGTTTTACTTATGTATTCTCTTGTTTAGTTTACATAATGAATAATTAAAAAAATTCCGTTTTTAACAATTAAGTGTCTCATTTTCTAAAAAAAAGTGACGAAAATTAATTTTTTCCCCCTCAAAGATAAGAAAAAAGAAAATTCATTGTTTTGTTTCAACTACTTCTTCATTATGGAAAGAGTTAATTTTTTTTACTAAATATATTTCGATATTTAAAAAATATAGATAATTATTATTCATTATAAAGAAGATTCGTTTAATTGTTAAATTTTTATCCCTTCTTTTTATTTATTCCATTATATATTGTTATATTAGTTTTAAAAATTGTAGGATGCCGGCTGGGTGGCGTGGTTGGTTTGCGCTGGCCCTCTGCAC